>JAAMPI010000120.1:0-63261 GCA_013054445.1 Cudoniella acicularis
ATTGCCTGGGGACTGATAAATGGGCCCCGAAAGCTCAGCGGGATGCGAAGCTTGGTAGGATAGAGGCGACGGATTATTTAGGGTCTTGACATGAGGGGTAGGAAGCTCTGTCAAATGCGGAGGTTGGGAGGGAAAATAACTTTGGGCCTGGTTTTGTGACTGTGGGCTAGCATCTGATACAGGAGATTGATAGAGTTGTGACTGGTTCTGCGGGTGCGGGGACCCATGGAGAGAGGATGGTTTGGATTGTGGGCTGACGACTGGAACAGAGGATTGATGATATTGTGGCTGAAATTGCGCTTGCGGAGACCCAGGGAGAGAAGATTGTTGGAGTTGTGGGGATTGCGTGTACTGTTGTGTAGGGGTTCCGAGGGTCACCGGGGGTTGGGTAAGCTGTGGAGATGAAACAGATTGCTGTTGATGTGGTTGGATTTGTGACTGATAGTTTACGGTTCCGAATTGCTGCTGAGATGGCGACTGTGCGTAAGGTGGGGGAGGAGATTGTTGGTATGAGTCGGGTGGAGGTTGCTGGTAGAATTGCGGGGTAGCGGCATTTTGTTGTGGCATAGGGGCATATTGTTGAAATTGGGGTTGCGCAGGTTGGAACTGAGGCGGACCCGGCCCGCCCGGGACAGCATATTGAAGAGCTTGGGGATACTGTTGGGGCACGTTCTGAGACTGAATCTGGGCTCCGACAGACAGGTTTTGAAATTGGCTGTTGACTGCATTGACTTGAGGGTAGGACTGAGGTTGTTGCTGGTATTGCTGTCCCTGGGGAGCGGGTACGTACTGGGTTTGTTGTGAAGGTGGATACTGCTGATATTGACCGTATTGCTGAGCTGGCGGACCGCCCGCAGCGGCAGAATAATATTGAGGCTGAGACTGTGCGTTGTATTGTTGCTGATATGGAGGTCGTGGATTATTCTGATAGAGGGCCGGACGACGTGGATTAACAATTCTATTCAGTCCATCCCCCATCTTATTCAGCTCCTTTAATAATGAATCCATAGTAGTACAAGCAAACAAACATTTGGGGTCGTAACCCCAAAGCTTGTCTACTGAGGGTTCTGGGAAGCAAAAGCAACAGGAGCGCCGACGTGAAATGTAGATGCATCTGAGAGTCCGAGAGCGGTTAGCGGGCGCCCGATTCAGCTGAGGCTGAAACAATGCCTTTTGATCACGAGACCTAGATCACACTCGTGACATTCTCAAATCGGAGCAGTTGCTCGCAGTGATTTGATAGCCTGACTACGAGAAATTAGTTACATTTTTGTTCAGGAAATAGGAATTAAAATGTTGAAACCGGGATGAATTCCGAAGGATAGTAGTGTATTTTCCCCAAGTAGTACATGTACAATTGACCCAGAGCTGCTTCGGAACAGATGAAGCATGGGGCCAATTCCTTACCCGTTTGAAAATATTCAAGTTGCACCGTCAGATAATGATTCGAAATATGTGCGCATATATCTCGGAATTCCAGAGGTTGAAATTGTTAAGGAATCGTCAGGAGGTGTTGATAAGCTTTCACTAAGGTTGCTGCTCCAACCGCTGATCTGCAATAAGCGAGCCCCTTTATCCTTATTCATGGATGAAAAAGATGACGCTAGCGCTAGCACCTGAAGACGGCATACTGAAAGTCGAGATGCATCGCGCTGCTTGATAAATTCGATAAATCACGAGAGAAATCCTCTCATAAAATGCTAGAGTGGCAAATGTTAAGAATAAACAAAGAGTCTCCCTCGAGGAATACTAGCGTAATATGAAGTGGAACACGTTAGCTATCACTCTTTTCAAAAGCTTAGAAATACTTGCAATAACTGAGATGTCAGGACTTTGAAGCTTGTAATGTTTACTATGATTGATCGTGCTAAATTGAAAAGTAGAAACGAATAAAATCACGGGTATAAACTAACGCCTCATTTCTAACCTTTCCAACCTAAATTCGTATCCGACGTAAGTCCCTTCTTGGGCTTTCTCATCCAGAGCATAGCAATCGACAGGCCATTTCCATTATATCATCACCCCCTCATGTCAATAGCAGACGTCCATACCCAGCGCCTATGCTCGTTCCCATAAATTATGTATAAACAGAATCCAAAGATCAAAACGGGGGCATATATCCCTTCCTGACAGGAGTCTCTGGCTTATACCGCTTAAACTCCCTCTCCAATTCCTCCTCACTCCACCGTCTCTCCGGCTCCGTACCAGTATATTCTCCTTTCAGTCCCCTCGCAAAATACTTCAAATACTCCCTCCTCGGCATATAAACCACCTTCACTAGGCCCTTCCCATCTTTATCCTTATTCTTCTTCTTGCCCTTCAACTTGCCCATCAAACCTTTCTTTGCCTCCTCGACTTTCGGCGGGCCGGATGGTATGACATTTGTTACGATCGCGGGAATTATAGAGTCGTCGGTATATCGTTTTGGCAAGAGCTGAGGCATGCTGAACATGTCTCCTGAAAGGCTTTGCAGGGCGCTCTGCTTGAAGCGTGGCATAGGTCTGCCCGTGGCTGTGAAATGGAGGAGGGACTCTTCGTCGAGCTCGCATGCTGCTGGTGCGGACGGCGCAATGAGAGGCTCCGCATCGGAGTCGTAGTTATTTTTGGTGGTGGGAACTACGCCTGAAACGAAAGCATATTTGATAGTGTTGTCTTCGCGGTAAGGGAGAATAATGGGGTGTGCTGCAGCCATTGTTGGGCTCGTGTAATTGTTTTCAATTGTGGATGTCGTTGGAGGCCGTGAAGTTGTGTTTTTTAAGATGGCAAATTGTGTGGTTGCCTGCTTCTTGTACGTACGATGACGATGTCTTTTACGCAATTCTCCAGCTTCAAACCGTACGTTTGAATCGTTTCTTTGAGAATAAGAGCTGTCGATGCTTTAATGCTTTAAATGCCCTTCAAGCACAAGACTGTAGGTGCTAACACTGACTTGATCAGATTTGGTTCTGGTGGTAACGAAGAAAAGACCGCGCAATGTGAGGTGTGATGATCTTGCGACGTACAAAGCCTCAGCTAAGGCTCTCATGGGTTTGATTTGTGCCACGACCTCGCCTTGCGATGATTGGTTGGTGGTTCGGGAGTGAGGGGTACATTTTTGGGACCCCGCGTTCCGGGATACAAGCGTGGGGGCGATATCTTAGCTCCGGATCTCTGAATTTCTCACACTTCAACACAATACTTTATTATCAACAGGATCAATTTATAATAGCGCATCCCAAGCTTATAACGTTTCGGTCTGTCAAAATCATCGGTGGTGTCTGGATATGTCTGTTGCCAGCGGAGGCACCTTGACTAAGTAGATGAATCGTTCTCTGCGAATACTGTAACTGCGTTTATAAAAAAGTAATCGTTCTCTTTTTCTATATAATTATTCCTAAAAGTTTCCGGCTTCAATACATCTAATCCAAAATATATCGAGAAGATACTGCAAGTGGCAAATCGGATACTCACGGCAATTCCCCAATCGCCAGGCTCGGGCCGGAACCCGGTAATAAATTAGAAAGAGCCAAGCCGTACTCCTGTGTGGCAGGAGCTGTGAAGTCTTCAAGAACCCTTCTTAATACAATCACCGAAGACTTATGTTATTAATCTAAGATTTTACGCCTATATTCTCTGTCCTATATAACATAAAAATTCTATGTCTCAAGAAAAGTTAAAGAAAGAAGGGATTAAGTATTTCGCCACGTACCCCACTCCTGAACTTAGCGAACCCTTTTTCTATTCTCACTTCCTGTTATCTAAAATCTAAACGACCGTATTGTATTATCATGTATACTAAAGTTTTTCGAATTATATCGCTATTAGGTGCTCTATACTAAATACTTACAAAATCGCAAATCATAAGTTTCGGAAAGTTTCCAGCTTATTCTACTAGAATTAACTAGCTACTGCACGTTCAATCTCTATTTGTGAATCCCCTTAAAAGAGGCGAGGAGTCATTGTATCAAACATGTGAAGGAATTCGACCTCGGGAATACTACATTTCCCATTTCTGCGTTTTTCCTCCTCATAAAGTTCCTTTATCTGAGCCGTATAAAGAGAGATACCCTTCGGGTCAAATCCAAAAAGGTGATTATAACCGCGTTCTTTTGCGTCGTGATCGACCGCACTCTGCCCCGGACAAACTAGCATGAAAATCTTGAGGTGTTGGAAGCCGTCCGTTACCCCATTCCTATACCAGGTTTTGTACGAAGTTGCTTCGCGAGCTTCCTATAGAGGGCCGATACCCGTTTGCCAAGTTGCGCTTCCCATCGCAATCATTTGTGTATCCTTCAGATTTTCATAGCCTTTGTGCAAAGTGGCTTTAAATAGTTCGTTGCTCTCAGGAAGCGGTCTCTTGTGTAAACTGCGAACTTTATGAGGGTAGCGATATAAAGCCAAGAAATCGATATTTGGATTGAGATAGATGAATTGAGTCGGGCTTTCATTTGTGAGGATGCGGCGATAATAAAGGTTGGTTCCGTTTCTGCTCTGGCGGCAAACGGAACGAGTGATTTGAGAAGTGTATGGGAGCATACATTGAATATTTTGGGCTTGTTTCCCCTCCGCATCGGATTGAAGGCGGATGACTTGAGGCTCAAAGCAGAATTCTCAGAGAATCCATTGCAGTTCCACGGGAAGATTGGGGAAGAGCTTGAAGGTGTTTGCCTCGGTCAGATCTGGTTTCGCTTCTTTTGCATAACATCGGACTTCTGTCATGGTTGTTGCTGCAGAGCTAGTTTGTAGAGTTGGCTGAACGGGTGCAGCTTGGTTATTACCGTTGTCAATTGAACCAAACTGCGGTAAGAGTTGGGTCATATCCATTTTAGTGATGATGTTGTTTAGTAGTTTTTAATGTATGCGTTTTGCACAGTAATTGAAGAGTTACAGGACGGCTAGCTCTGCTTTTGCTTGATGAAATGAAGAATACGATACGAACTTCGAAGACACCTATCGGTGATGTTTCTTTCAATTCCTACTGCTTAACACTCACAGTGTTATACACCACGACTTACGAGATAGAGGAAGCCCACTCCTGAATTTAGCGAACCCCCTTTCAGCTCTCACTCCAGTGACTCCACTATCATTTCGTCATATAAAATCCAAACAACCGCATTGTATTCCCGCGAACACCAAACTTCTATGAAATGTATCACCACCAGTTACTCACCAGGAGCAATTTAGAATACCATAAATCATGTGATTGAAAAAGTTTCGAGCTTATTCCAATGAAAAAAGTGGACGATAGTGGAGCCGCACTTTCTACGGTCAATCTATCGGGCCATATCGCGAATGCCATCATAAACGGTTCAGATGGCATAAAAAATAGAAGAGAAGTATTGTAGAACTGTAGGTATTAGATATGCGATACTAAGGTATCTCAGGTGTCTGCATTCCGAGTTTCCGATGAGCTAGTTGTTTCAACGCTAAAAACCACGAGATATTTCAGAAAACACTTTTCTCTATAAAAGTATCACGAACCCGAGGACCCTGTACGCATCTGCAGAATTGCGAAACCTAATTCAGAATTTTTACAGGTTTCAAAGTTTTTACAAGCTAAGTATCCCTTCGAACTCTTTCACTGATTGATATCCAACAACACTACCACGAATGGCTAAATACGTACTCTGGGTGTGGATGGACGTCTCGGAAGCGTAGCCGCCGAGTATGCTCTGGAAATTGCCCGCCCAGATCGAAAACTTGTTTTCACGAGTTACACTCTTGATGCGATACCCAAGGAGACTCTGAAGCGATGGACGGAGAAGGGAGCTGAGTAATGGTGTCCCTCCTCTTTGTTGTACAGCTATTGACTTTGGGCTTCACAGAGTCACCTCGGCAAGCTATGACGATATCGCGAGCTTAGAAAAGGTCCTCCAAGGTGCCGAAGTAGGTCATTTCGTTACACAGATTCTCAACCCAATTGTCGCTCGAAAGTCCAGTATCACATTATCCCCAAAACTATCCCAAAATACACAGCTAACTCTTCCCTCAGGCAGTATCATTCATCTCCACCTGGCTCCTGGGAGAAACCCGCCGCCGCCAACGCGCCAACGTAATTAACACCACAACATCCTGCTTCGTCCCCCGAATCTGCTACACCTCCTTCATCGGCGCCGGTCTCCCAGAAGCCGAACTCCCCTACCTCCCGCAAGATCACCACTGCACCGAATCTCTAATATATGCTTCCGGCCTCACCTATAATATCCAACAGAATTACCTCTACGCTGATAACATCCCGCAACTCTTCGCCCCAAGCTGGGTATTCTGCGACAACAAATGGATCTTGAACTCAAAAGGCGTCCCAGGTGCCTACGTAGCCAGAGAAGATTGCTCGCGTGTTGCCGCCGCACTGCTTCTTGGAAAAGGGGAGCCAAATATGGTGTACAACATCTCTGGTTCTGAAGTTGTTTCTGAAGCTGTTTCTGATGATAAAATCTTCGAGTACATCTGTGCTAAACCGGGTCTCAAAGCGGAGACTGTGGATATGAGTGATGAAGAGCTTGATAAATATTGGGTTGAGAAGGGCCTGCCGAGGAAGGTGTTTGAGGATTTCTTGAAGCTACTGATGAAGTTGTGCGTGGATGATTTGACGAGTTGTGGGGGGGGGTAGTTAGGAGGGGGTCGATGGGGAAAGTGACGGATACGGTTGAGAAATTGACGGGCAGAAGCCGAAGAGCATATGGGAGGTTGTGGATGGGTATGAAGCAATTTTGCCGAAGCCATGAGAGAGTGCTTCTTAGGCTGACGGTCGTTGAGTTGTATATGGCAAGAATTTTTGGTTAATAAACAGTCAATAATGGAGAGTGGTTGTTTAGTGCAAATTCTTGAAAGAAAGTTTGAAGATGAAGGAACAATTTGCTAAGGTACAGAAACTTCTTTTCAAACGTAGACAGATTCTCACGAGAACATGGGTATATAGAGTCCAGAAGTTCAATCAGATCAACAAGAGCCGATATGTCAGATGGTGGCTGGATTGGCGGCCCAAGCAATTGTCTCGAGTGCTATGGCCGCACCTGCAGCTAATACAGCATGCACTCTTTTCTGGCCGGTTGAGAAGGTGGCCCCCGAAGGTATCGTTGAGGCCTCGTCGTTCGTATGAGGAGAGCCAGGAATTTTTGCAGGTGTGCTCGAAGCCCCTTGGCTGGCCAAAGTTCTGCTCTTGAGACTCTTCACATAGCGCTCAGGCCCATAGGTAAAGGACCTAGGAGTTAGCTCTCGTCGCCCAATTCTACGCGCGCCCGAGTTACGAACGTGCTGCTGGTGATGAGTCTCGGCAGTGAGAAGGGCGGGCTCTCGATGGCATTCGTCTCCTAGGCCGCGTTCAACACAATTGGTGCAGGGAAGCTGCTTTGAGCACCGCAGCTTTCGGCGCGTGCATTGCACGTACGACTTTGATGCTCATTGGCTGACTCTCATGGAATTTTTGTGTTGCTTTGTGTTGTTGTGAGAAGTCACTTGTGTTCTGTCGCGTCTTCCAAGCTTTCGTGTTTCGGGCGGCCTCGGGAGTCTCGGGGCCGGAGCCGGGTAGTTCGGCAAACAGATCGGCGCTTGGGAGAAGCTCGGCATCCCGCAACTGGACATACGAGTAAGGCGCCTCTGAACCGCCTCATTAGCTTATCCACCTCTCCTATCTACAACTCCACAATTCCCCTGAAATAGCTTTCCACACCTCTCTACGCCTTAACCTTTTCCAATTTTGATAACACGCCCTGCATTACTCGATGCGAAAATTAATTTCTATGATTTCCAATTCCTTCGACGAGTCTACTACAAGTAACTTATCTTCTTTAACAACTGTTTCAATATAACTTATAGGATGCTATAACTACACAGCATCCGGATGGCGGCGGACGCCGTTGCGAACTGCTTCTCAGATGTTTAACTCCAAGCTGGTCCCACAAAGACGCGCAACGTGCTAATATCGAGGAGGTTTTGGTGTTTGGGTATTCCATCCCCATGGAGTGATACTATGACTCTATCGTGAGATTTGCACACGGGCAGCGTTCGGTTGCATGGATACCGTAAGTATCAACGTATCATGGCTATGATTACTTCACCTTTTCTCTTTTGGGGGTGTGATACCCTAATCCGCATTTCTAAAGTGCTGGTATTTTGCCTTTCGCTTGTTGTGACTGCAAATTTTCAAGGATCTACAAATATCTCCACAAAATTCCCAGAAGAAGCCAAAGTTGTGGTCTAGCAGATGCACGGCTGTCATCTTCAAGCTTTTCTATATGAAGTGCTGTCTGCTTCCTCATAATCTTTTTCTCTGAAGTTTGTCGAACATTCCGTGAATTCTAGTCATTCCTTCTTTCGTATGGCAAGGAAAATCAGCCAATAATGGCGACTGATATGGGACCATTAGATGTAAGCTTTACACTATTACAGTTCTACCAGCTGACATTTGGAATTGAGAAAATACTGACTTCGCCATCATAGGGACCCGTCCAAATTGGTCCAAACCATTCGCCAAAGCGTTCATTCAGTCAACATGTCAGTCATGTCGTGAAAATGTTCACGACCAAAGAAGGACTTCTAGCCAAGCATTTCCCATATCTCAGCCCAAATTATCTCTAATTATCCTCAAATTCCTACAACTATGCATTTCTCTTCAAACCAAACCTACCATTCATAAAGCGGTCATGACGTGCAGCCCCATTCTTCAGCCTGAACAACCGAATGCCCGTCTTCCTCTCTTTGCTCTTTGGATTTCAGCATTCGCTCGCGATGTTGGCTGGCATGTATGTTGAGCATATTGCGTGTTATTTTGATTCTGAATTTGGAATAGTATTACCTCTCCCATTATCATTGCAGCAGCAGCTGGGTTTGATACCACCACATCAGAGTATCTCGTATCCACTTCACTCATCGTCAATGGGATCCTCTCTGCGATCCAGATCACTCGCATACACCTCTTCAAAACGGACTACTATCTCGGAACTGGTTTGATCTTGGTGGTAGGAACCTCATTTTCCATCATACCTGTTGCTTCAGCTGGCCTGACACAGATATAAAGTCAACCTTCCTTTTGATCACGTGTCACAGAAGCTGATGAAGATAGGTATCAGAATGGCAAGTGTCCAAAGGTAGCGGATGGCTCCCCGCTTCCATGTCCTGAAGGCTATGGCGCCATATTGGGGACTGCTTCTCTGTGTGCTCTTCTTGAGATGGGCCTTTCCTTTATGCGGCCTTCGCTTCTCAAGAAATTATTTCCACCCATTGTGACGGGCCCAACTGTCACGCTGATCGTTGTGTCTCTGATCCAAACCGCACTTGAAGGCTGGGCTGGAGGATCGGGAACATGGTAGTCAACCCCACGGACGTGAAACGAGAGAAACGAGTACTGACTAAAGTCTTTAGTATTAGCCAACCAACAAGCGGGGACTATATGCTGTGCCCATCAAACAGCGCTTCGCATGCTCTACCCTGGGGAAGTGCCGAGTTTCTAGGTCTGGGTTTCTCCGTATTCCTCACCATCATCCTATGCGAGAGATTCGGTTCTCCAATCATGAAGAGCACTTCTGTGATTTTCGAACTTCTTACGGGTTGCATCATCACTGCTGCCTATGGCTACTTCGATAAATCTTCGATCGATGCAGGTCCTGTGGTCTTCTTTATCTGGGTAAAAACATTCCCCTGGAGTATCTATGGCCCGTTAGTATTGCCTTTGTTAGCGATATACCTAATTTTAATGATGGAGACTATTGGCGATATTACCGCCAGCTGTGATGTGTCCAGACTTCAAGTCGACGGCAAACTATTCGACTCTCGTATCCAGGGAGGCGTCTTGGCAGATGGAATGAACGGCATGTTAGCTTGCTTGTTTACAATTACACCAATGTCGATATTTGCACAAAACAACGGCGTAATCACTTTGACACGTTGCGCTAACCGGACAGCTGGGTATGTCGCTTGCTTCTTCCTGATTGTGATGGGGGTATTCTCGAAGTTCGCAGCGGCTCTTGTTTCTACTCCTGATTCGGTACTTGGAGACATGACGACTTTCCTCTTCTCCTCGGTGGCCATCTCAGGAATCAGGATTATATCAACAGTGCCTTTCAGCCATCTCACGCGCTTTATTCTAACTGCTGCCATGTCACTTGGCTTCGGTGCGACACTTGTACCGACATGGTTTTCATATGTATTTACGTATACGGGAAATAATCGTGCTAAGGCAGGGTTTTTCGATGCTATTGTGTTGGTGATGGAGACTGGATTTGCGGTTACCGGGTTTTCTGCTATTATCTTAAATCTACTCATTTCCAAGGAAGGGGATGAGGACGATACGGCGAGTATAGCAGCGGACGAGGAGAGAGAGGTAGTGATATCCAAGATTGAAAACGAGGGAGTGGTTAAAAAATCCGATTCTAGTTAGGTTAAGAAATGAAAGATAATGTAAAGACTTTGAGTAGAGCAATGCTGTAAAAGATATAATGTGCATATAGCTAGAAAACGATCAAAGAACAAAAGCCACGATACATATATTTCTGCCGGCTTGCTAGTGTGTCCATTTTTGCCAAATATATGCCCGGATTTCGGCGGGTAGGATGCTAATCGAGAAAGCAGTAGTCCTAGACGCTTCCATCGTTCTTGACCTCGAACGTTCTAGGAGTAAGGGAACTTTCCATGATTTTAGTCCGCTTTGTGGAACTGATCATATACGGCTTGAGATATTTTGATAATTCCAGACGCAGCTGCTTAAGCGTGTTTGAATAATGCCATATAGATTATTTCCAACTTCAAATCAAGGGTAGCGGCCACGCCATTAGGATTAAGGATATGGATGGGCGAGAATATATTCCGGCAAGATTTGTCGGGGAAGGGTTGGAGGACGTGTCATTAGACATCGCGCAATATTCGAGAGAAGATACTTAAGCCGTTGCTTGTTATATCTCGATGGGCAGCTGCATCGGCAGTTAGTTAAAAATGTGCGTACAGCATCAGGGTAAATGGAGACATACATACCGTGGTTCCGGGACCACACCGCTGATTGCATTTCGATGCCAAAACCTTACCAGGAATAATTGCCTGAAGCGCGCGTTCTTCCACCCTCGACTTTTGACCCTTTCCCACGGTACTGGGCCATGGTGTGCTTGAGTATCTCAAGAATAGAATCGTTTGCGCGCCATGTCGGTTCATGTGATGAAAATTCCGGCAAAAGTCCGGCTGCCCGACCCCTCCGTTTACCGGCACTCCTACTTGGAATTGGAACGCCAACGTCCAACTCTAACTTTAACTCTAACACAACGGTTTTCCGAAGCCTTCAAGCACGCCAGTATGCAATAATATTGTCGGTCGGGCCGTGCGGCGACCTTGCAGATGTCTGCCTGTTATCTGTAGCCTCCACGGCTAATCATGACCAAATCTCGGGTTAATTCTTTCCACTTCTGTGAAAGTCCCCGGACCTGCTAGGCAGGAACGCTGTCACTGCCAAATGCAGTGCAACTCCCAACTGCCTCATCCAGATTAGCCCTGCCTGCCCCTCCGAGGCCCTCCAATGCCTCCATGTAAGATCTGACCTCAGGTTCTTAAGTATTGATTCTCAGCAACTTCACTGAGATTTCCTCTTGTCATCTTTCCGCCTTTTTTCAATTGAATTTCAAGATGCAATTCTTCCATCTATTGATTGTTTTTCTTGGCTTGGCAAGTGCTACACTCAAGTTCAAACCTGCCCTTAACAGAGAGCAAAATGGGCTCAATGAAAGACAGTCTTACCCGTACCCCGCGCTTACGATTGATATGCCTGTTCGTACAAAACTTCCTTGGGCAATCCATCTTCTAACTTTGAGCAACAGATAGACCACTTCCCCCACAGTTCCCGTTATACACCCCACGTGAATGGAACTTTCAAGCAGAGATATTTCTTTGACTCCACATATTACAAGCCTGGAGGGCCGGTGTACCTCTACATCAGTGGCGAAACTGCTGGCACGAACAGATTTTCGAATCTTCAAACTGGAAGTAAGATCCATTTGCAGTGTGACCGGTGACTTGGTATTGATTCATGCTGTAATTCAGTTATCCAGATTTTGATGCAAGCTACCAATGGCCTGGGAGTTATTCTTGAAGATCGTTATTACGGGCAAAGCTTCCCCTTTGACGACAGCTCGACGGACAATTTGCGATTTCTGACTACGGAACAAAGTTTGTCATGTCCGCAAAATTTACCAGCTTGGTAATTGCTCACAGTATTTAGCTGTTGCAGATAAAGTCTATTTTGCTCAACATGCCACTTTTCCGGGCATTACTGCAAATCTCACTGCACCTGGGACTCCCTGGATTTTGTATGGAGGAAGTTTGGCAGGCGGGGAGACAGCAGCAGCAATCGTGACTTATGGCGATACTCTGTTTGGCGGGATTGCAAGTAGTGCTCCCATTAATACCGTGCTGGGATATCCCGAATGGCAAGTATTTGGACCTCCTTGTAATTTGAATACTAATCTCATATCTAACGCAGGTATAATCCGATCCAGAAATATGGCCCTCAAGATTGCGTGGCAAGCGTCAACGCCATCGTTACCAAAATTAATTCTCTAACCGATTCTCACAATACCCAAGCAATCAATGACCTCAAGGCTATTTTTGGGCTTCAAGATCTTCAAGACATCAGGGACTTCGCCCAGACTATAGCATGGCCAAGTACGTCGACACATCTGCTAGCATGTATAGAGTTCTAACAATATCACAGTTGGAGGACCATTTAATTACCCCCTCGACACTTGGCAGGAACTCAATTGGTATCCAGCCTACAGTGGTAACCAATTCTTCGATTTCTGCTCCAACGTCACCAATATCGACGCACCCGCTAATGTTACTGCTATTGACCACGCTTTGGCCAAATACACCAACGGAGAACCTTGGGTAAATCTGGGAAATTATGCAACTTACTTCCAGCAAGTTTTCCTGCCCTTGTGTCCTGATGGAAATTACAACAGTCCACTTTGCTTTGGGACTCAGAATGGCGCGTTTAGCCCGCCCTACTTCTATCATTTCTAGCTGACACCATTTTAGCCACCTTCTGGGCAGATAAGACCAATGGACCTAATCGCTCATACCTTTATACAAGTACCTTTCTCTTTTCGATTTCATTTACAGCACGAGCTAACCTTTAAAAGCTTGCACCGAGCTTGGAGCTTATCAAGTTGCACCAAAATCAGGGCCATCACTCATCATGAATGTCCTTCAAGTAGATTACACGTATGTGCAAGGCTCCAATCTTTTGACTTGTATCTGACCGCAAATAAAGACAAGAATGGTGTACCTGGGCTTTCCCACCGGGGAAATACAACTCCATTCCTGCAACGCCAGATCTTGAACGGTTCAACAAATATGGAGCTTTCAACATCCAAGCAGACCGTCTTGCTTTCATCGATGGCTGTAAGATTGCACCTCCCTTCTCCCACCTCATCCTGTCCCATTTCCTGTCTCCGCAAAACAAATGCTAAAACCAAAACCAGCAATCGACCCCTGGCTAGACCTCTGCTACCACTCCACAGAAGCTCCCCTCCGCATCACCTCGGACCTCCACCCTGAGTACCTGATCACGGGAGCTGGCCATCACTGGGACAGCTACGGCATTCTAAATGTTTCCGCCGAGCCGCTTTTCATACAGCAGGCGCATTTGTGGGAGATTAAAACAGTTCAGAAGTGGTTGAAGACTTTTCCTAATTGGAAGCCTGGATATAATCGGAAGCGAGAACTTTAGAGATTTCTGAAAACACAAAGAATACTTGGCTCTGCTTTGAACTTAGATCTGAGGTGAGAAGATGGCTAAAAGAAAAGACTAAAAGTAATGATAGATATAGATAATTGAAATGTTTGAAGTGTCTTAAGAAATCACCTGGTGGTATATCGGGATTTAAAATTGGGTTGACCCAAAAGGCAGGCTACAGTTGATGAACAATTAGAAAGCAAGTTTTGTAAGCAATTTATTTCCTCTTTCTCTTTCTATGGGCCCAACCTGGCAAGGTATAGCAGCTAGATACTATAGCTTGCTTGGATAAAGAGAAGAGAAGGAAAATACAAATACAAAAATAGGACGAAGATTGCCATGCTCTGCTAAGTATTCCCTGAAGCCCCGGCTCTTGCTTCAGAACCAATGCGTTCCTCGCAGTCGCTTTATCTCTTTTTCCTCCTCGCCCTGCATAGAAAAATCGAATTTGCGTTTAGATGGTATGTTGAGAGGCTGAGTTGCTGGAGGTGAATGTGATTTATAGTGACCGTTTGATGGAAGGTGAAAATTTGATGTGTGGTATCCGCGAACCGTGATGCCAAATTCCGCCAGGACATCAAATGGAGTGACATTGGGACCACGCTTATCCATTGCCTCTTGAAGTCTTCGCTTCAATCTCTTAGCAACAAGATTAGCTTAAGGTAAACGAAGTGGTGTCTTTTGGGAAAATTTACTTGCTCGGCGAATGCTTTGACTTTCTGAATATCATGGACAGTGAATCTGGGTTGATCCGCTCGGTCATCCTTAGCTAGAAGGCTGTAGATGTCAGGAATGCTAGGATTTCTCTCGTCATCAGGTGAATCATCCATTTCCATCGCAGAAAAGTCCCCGAGAGGAGCTGGAGGAATTGGGCTAGAGATTTTTGGTGCTTGAGAGGTGACGTCTCCCGGGAAAGGTGTGCTGAAAGGGGGCTCGGAGCTACAACGCGCATCCAAGGTAAAAGGGACACCTGGAAAGTTGGCCAAAGCTGCCTCGCCCCCTAATTCTCGTCAGTTTATCAGTTTTGCTTAATCGAAAATCTGGTTCACTGACAGTAATTGCGAACGACATTTTGCTCTGCAAGGCATAGCCGCTCTGGTTGCGAAAAAGCTGAATATAGAGGTGCGGCCGCGAGGTGCTCGAGGGCAAAGTCGCGGGCAATGATGAATTCGACATCGCTGATTGGCTCCTGGCTTGAGGGGGTGCTTTTGAATCTGGGATGCTCTTGAGCGTATCTTCTGATGGCGTTCCACTGGGAGTGGTAGCCGATTCGTCCTTCGGTGTAGAATTGGTCGTCCATGGTGTTTTGGAGGATGTGGAGGTGATGTAGATGGGTTGGTGAACTGGGTTGTAGGTTACGGGAACTAAGTTGAGGTTGAAATTGAAGTTGGAGTTAGAGTTGAAGTTGACGGGTTGGGAGGCACTAAGCGAGGGTTGCGAGCTCAAACAAAGCTCCTTAAACAGATAAAGTCAGAGACTCAGGAGATTGAAATGCTCCTTATCATGTTGCGATCTCACACGACCAACAGTAGCCTTGACCTTCGCGTTACTAAAATGTACCTTGCGCCTAAAGCTCTTCGCAGGACTATGTCAATTCTTGCAAGTCCGAGAGTAACGTAAATTGCTTGCGTCAAACTACAGAAGCCTTCGAAAATGCACTTAGAAATACAGTTTGGCTAAGTAGTGCAAAAGCATGGAGCAGATGCTGAGACTTCTCTCAATCACGTAACAAATCCCCAACTATCCAAAACGGAGAAGACATGCATGACTGGGAATTTCCTCTCGCCACTCCTCACCCATCTCGTCTCAAATACACATAACAGACCTTCCTCCATCCCAAGTGACCCTTTTCCGCACCATCATTCGGATAAGTTCTTTAGTCGTAAAGCTGTCTTTCTTGATTATGGCCGACGGCGCAAATACCAGCGCTCGCCAGTCTTCAACTCCGAAATTCTTTCCAAGAGACTATCATCGCCGTCGTGACTGTTGCCTTCCTTATCTTTAACAACTAACCTGACGTGCCGGTGCAGAACGGAAAGCCATTCTGGGCTTGTGAACCGATGAATGGCAGTAATCGAGCACAGAGCTATGAGGTCTGGAGATATACTTGGTTCTTGGGTGGAAATTATGACGCGGGTGCCAGTATGTCGTTGTTGACGAATGACACTCTTCAAGGACTCAATTAGCTCTTTTGAAGCGGGGGTATCGGTCATGTACTATGATATGTTAGCACTTTTAGATCAACAAAAGACGCCGATGCTTCAGAAGTGGAGGTCCACATGCCTTGTGAGCTTCATCTAAGAATAAAACTTTTCCAGTGGCAGCATTTGATTCTAAGAACATGCCCAAACCAATGTTAAATAGGACGCAGGCGGAAGCAGCATCCACAAAAGGGCACGAGAGGTCGAGGATAGTTGCCTCGCCAGGTTTAAATTCCGCCTTCGAGCTGATATTGCTTTTCCCTTTAAGGTCCAGAAAAGATTCCAGGACATCAAGTCTTTGGTTCAGGAAGGTTTCTTGCCTCTTCTCAAGTTCGGCTTCACGGAGCTTTTTCCTAAACTCGAGGTAATCGAATGGGCCACTATCCTCCGATGACATGCCGCGCAAGATCTTGTTCACAGTTGCCATATAGAGCGGGGATCCTTGGGATTGATCAAAAGACATTAATGCCAGCATTGTGCTAATATTTAAGTTCTCTGGATAGAGCTTGAAAGGCCGGACTTCAACTCCATGGATCTCTTTGTAAGCATCCCTTAGATGCGGGTAGTTGGATGGAGATACAAGGACATTGATTTTTTTGACATGTAATTCATGGCCAGGACATTGTTCGCCCACAGTAGCTAGAAATGCTGCTTCGCTTGGTCTGAAGTTTAATCGATTTGTGTACTCCGCACGGTTGAACACCAAGGCGGTAAGAGGTCGTTGAAGAGACCCCAAAATGGGAGTTCGAATAAGACAATTTTCTGCTAAAATGTCAGCTCAAATTATTGTATCGATATACCATTGAAAATATTTACCAAGCATGCATGCTGATGTATGCGACTTTCCACTCCCCTGAACGCCGCATACAAATGCCGAGAATGGGACGTTTGTATTGAGAAAAAGCTTCGATCTTGCGGGTGCATTCGAGGAACTCGTTTCAAAGCTGCTGAGCAATCCGTATTGTGGGAGATCATGTGGGTGATCTTCCAGTGTCGTATCAGAAAAAAGAACGGCGTTTTTTAGCGCGTGCTTGGCCATGGAGGAGCTACCATCGTTGTCGGAACTAAAGTTCAAGAGCGAGTTCTGAAGTTCCTCTACTGACGGATCCTTTTTGGAATCTCTCCGTAGATCGACCTCTGAATCCTTGGATGAATTTGGCCCTTGACTAGACCCTCTCTCAGAATCAAAGTTCGACTCCAGTGGGTCGCTTCCACCTCGTGTCTCCGGCCCTTTATGCGAAGCTTCTTGTTTGGGGCGCGGGGTCAAATTCGAAGAGGATTCTTCGGTCCTTGAGAGTGGACTTCCTTGATGATGTTCACGGGAAATCCTATTCAACAAAAGACTTAGTGGGGTCAATTTTTCCTGAACATAAGAATAGATATTACTTACTTATTAACAATCCTATGTATGTCTTCTTTCTTTCCTGGGTTCTCGGAAACCAATCGAGATTTAAATTCCTTTTTGCCAATGAATTTGCCTTTATCGAAGCCAATCTCAGGGAACCGCTGACGAATCCAATCCTCCAGCCCAGGGGCCATTGCAAGTTGACGAGAGCAAAGCTTGATACGTATATCTTTAGACTGCCAACTAATTCTCGGGTATGGCTGATGGGGATTTGATGAGCTGTTCAAAAGAGGGAGAAAGTCATGCTTATAGACTAGTGCGATCCTCTTTGAGCGACACCAAGGTAAAAAATGCAATTGGGTGAAGTGGTTGCAAGTGATTTTGAGAGTCCTCCACAACGTTCCAAAGCTCTGCCTGAAACATGCTTGGGATCGAGTGGCTTAAGAAGTACACAGTATTGAAGGGGAAACGGAAATTACCAAAAGAATCAGATATGCAAGAAACCGTGCAAACAATATCCGATCCATCGAATTTGCGAGATTTATCGGGAAAGGAAGAGCACTCATAAGAAGAACTTTTTGTCAATGAAACGTTTCCGTCGTGGCAATGGTGCTTGTTCGTTGCTATTGAGGCTGACTGGCTGGCTAGCCTGGTGTCAAGACTCATATGTCATAGTCACCTGACTTCTATTTCAGGCTTAGCTTCTTTGCTTTTGTACTTAAATACTCGCTCCTTCGAGCACTTCTCTCTTTCTTAGACAGACAATTAGATTTCTCTTTTTCACTGGAGTACTCGGACAAAGACGTATCTCCATGCCTAGAACACATATCAATGTTTCGTTCTGGTCATTTGTTGGGCACGAGAGGCAAAACATGTCTGCTCTGGATGGATTATGAGAACCGCGTGGCTGCAGACTCGACGGCAACATACATTAGAGATTGCGCTCCTTTTCGCGACGCGTTCATATGAGGATCAGCAGTGTGGATTTGGTGGATGAAACAAAAGAAACGACTCAGCAGCTAAAAGGCAATGAGCACATGATAAAGAACGCTCGGGTAGGTACGAAGTACGTTTAGAGAAGATAAGTAATTTGAGAAGATTAAAATCTTGCAGGGGGAGTTTTTGATTATTCCCCCTCCAACAACGCGTTTCAGATTTAGGTCACGTGCAGGCGAGTTGAGAAGTTGTGGGGTGCACAGACCAACACGAACCTCAACTTCTCTGGTCAAATGCAAGCAGTCGATTTCCCCAGTCGCTTTTGCTCAAGCTCCCTTTTACTGAAAGATGGTGGCATTTTATATTCAGAGCTCAATTGACCACCAGCTCTTCTCAAATCAACAAAAGCACGCGTTCGTAACCTCGACATCCCGCTCGAGATGATACAAATCTAGGTTCTGCCAGCTTCAATTCTCTATACCCAACCATTCCGCGAATACAATCATTCGACAACGGGTCTAAATCTTCATAACTCTACCTGACTGTGATGAGAGATATTCATAAGATGAGGGACAATCACACAAAGGGAGGCATACAGGTTGAAATAAGACTGCTCGGGGTTGGCATTTGTGCGGTTTTCATTCGAAGTGTTTGGTTCACGATCCAGGTTTGAAGCATCTACGTATCGAGCTTTCTTATGTCGACAGAAGTCTGGTTGGCGGCTTGAATTGAAGAGATGACTCCCTCGTCCTCCTTGATCCTTTACGCTTCAATGATGATTGTAGGAACTCTAGAGTATTGAGGTAGCTAAATCTCTACAGCATTTATATCTTTCTCTTGCTCAAACTTATCGGGCAATGTCGCAACATGCATCAACGAACAAGGGTTTCTGAGCAGTTGGGAACACAATGGCTTTATTCTTCGAATTTTATTGATGTTCAATAAAAAAGAGTCGGAACAATTATCCCAGTCTCGGTTGTCAAAAATCTTGTTGGAACAGCCTTTTTAAAACATACTATTGGTTTTGTTCCAGGCATTGAATAGGACAAACAACCCCCTTTCAGCTATAAATCTGAAGAGTTTTGTATCTATTTCTAAAAGTCCCCGCTAATTCATACACCCCAATTTCGTGCCGCAATATTCACTTTCAACTCACCCCAAGACTCTGCATAGCGAAATGTCAAGCTTTGAGGTTATTCGTTATTTGTATGCTTGTGGCCACTACCAATACAAACCTCTACAAAATGACTCCCAACCACGAAGCCTCTGGAAAAAAAACCAAAGGCCTAATCAGCAAAAAAATTCAAGAGTCCGAGGTGAAGTGCATCACGGGCTTTACGAACTGCGACGAGTGTATTCGAAGAGCAGGGGCCGAAGTAGGAGTTCCTCAGGGTCGGGAGAGATATGCTCCTCCAGCGAAAGGGACTCAAGAAACGATCTCATTGCTTGCCACCAGCGAAAGCTCGCCGACGGTCGAAGCCTTGAAGGAGACCAAGAGAGCAGCACTTATTGCAGCAGGTAGAAAGGCACATTCAGGAGCAGAATTGAGCCAAGAGGAATGGAATGCGATAGTCTCGCGCAATCAACATGCTGAGCAAGATCTCCAGCGATCCTTTAAATTTTGGCATGATATTCACAAGAAGCATATTTCAAGCATGAATACAAGAGATCCTGGAAGCTCAGACCCAAAGAACTGTCCATTGTGTGATCAAGTGCGGAAAATGATAAATGATCCGGAATACCGCTCTTTGACTCAATACAATGATAGGATGATAGACAGCCACGTTGAAAAATTCCCACGAAACAGAGAACTTCATCCAGGTATCTTCAATGAAGATGACATATCTGATGATCACCCTGCATCGTTGAGACAACAAGAAGAGTTGGAACAAAATCCATGGGAACCACGACCTGGCGAACAAACCCGAGACATTCCCAACGAATATTCTCAAGACGGACATGCTACCGCTGACTTTCCGCAGGCAGAAGAATACCCCAAAGAGACTAGTGAGAGCCAGCGATGGAGCTGGGGATCGTCCGAAATTGACTGGAATACCCCAAATCAACCTTCACTGGAACAGCCTTCCGTTCAAGATGCACCGACAATCCCCCCTGAATCAGGAACTACAGAACAGGCAGAATATGAGCGACCCCCCACTCGAAGAGATTTTCACTCAGAAAGTACTTGCAGAAACTCTTTCCAATCATCAGAATCAGAGTCAATGCCAGAGCTTAGTGTTTGGTTGCAAGCTGTAAACGCGCAGCAGGTGGACACCAATGCTGCATGGAGTGAGCAATTTCTCGACGATCTAAATGACAACGACGAGGAGAAGGGAGCTGAGATACATCCAGAGAGCGGGAAACAGCAAGAAATCAAGGAACCTTCAGAAAATGGGGAATGTCGAGAAACAGAAAACCAACCAGGAATTGAAGAACAGGAAGAAATCGATGAGCATCATGCATCCTCCATGGGAGATGTGAATACAAACGATACCCCTGAAATGGCCGTCAGCCCTACGGAAACGTTACCGGCTAGCGAAGAACACAGCGAGACAGAAGATGGTCTCAAAAGACGGCCATCTCATCACATAACAATAAATCTACACGGATCCAGCTTAAACGAAAGCCTAGATGTCCCGGATGCTCTGCCTCCACCACCTGGTTTCGATCCAAATAGTTGGGAATCAAGCTTGACACCCGAACCAGTACAAGCTCCTGATGATAGTCTCTCTTTTCCAAATGAGAGCCTCGAAAAAAATGAGCACTCAATGTCTCGCACCCCTTCCTTCGGCGATTTCCAAGATGTCTCAGCACCGACAAACGTTTCTGAAGACGTTTCGTCACAAGATACGCGTCTATCCTCTGATTCCCCACAAGGAAAGGAGATAATCGAGAAACTGAGGAAGTATTGGACAAGCGTCTGAAGGCACCACAGAAATGAAGGAAACAACCTGAAGGTAAGAAACACAAATACCTACTACGAGTCAGCGAAGCAAATCTAAAACTTCGAGCACAAATAAGAACCTGGACTGGCATGATCAAATGGCCTGTGATTGAGGCGAACTCGAGTGATTCTGACAGTTGATGGGGCGGCGACTCCGATGAGATGGAATGAAAATCCGACGAGGACCGAAGAAAAAGGCTTGATAAGGAAGTCCCTGCCACCGAGGCTCCGAGTAAAACAGACGACACAACAAACAGTAGCCCATCACAGAAAGCTTTGGAAGTATATTCCTGGCTCCAAGGGTTTCGTGCTCGACGGGATTCAGGTTCACATCCAGAACTCGGAGAGATTCGCCCGGAATGAACAGAACCGGAATCGAAACTCGCACATAAATCCAAGGGTTGCAGCCCGCTACGAAATGAGGTCGTTCTCGCAGAGGATTTGTTTGAAGATGACTTTCCTGACTATTAATATTAAATCAGAAATAAGTTCCTGGAGAGGACGGCATTTTTATAAGATTACTGTACCAGAAGGGAAACATTTGGAAATAAATAATCATCCAAAACACTTGCTCTTGCGCATTTTGACACACACAATAATAATTGACTAGAACGAAGTTATTTAAATCCCTATTTGCATTAATTTGAAAATCTGTCTGGTGGGGTGACACGGGTCCAGGCACCCTCGCTCCACAATCCGTAGACGAGGTCAACTTCAAGTATAGCTTGGTAAAAAGAAAATCTTGAAACTTACCGTTGCTCTCACGAGTCATAAGATGGTTCTAAATAGAAGGGAATTAGACTAAGAATCTGTTGCGAGGCAGTAGAGAGACTCGTAGATACAATATCAATGAGGAAAAAGGCTTCCCCAGCAGGGAGGCAATTTTAGTCCTAAATAATAAAAGCCGAAATTTTTAAAAGAATTAATAAAGTTTCCACGATAATAATATTAAAAATACTAGCCGGACTTTGAATAAATGTGTTGGCGGGCCTGCGATCTCGATAATATTTTGAAGTGTTGGAGTGGTCTCGGCTCCGGCGAAATAAAAGTCAACACAATTCCACAAAAATTAATATAGAGTACCAGTAATAAAATTTCCAAAATATCCAAAAGAAAACCCATTTCCCGTGCGACCCATTTTCTCTCCTAATGGGGAAAATGGATCAGGAAATGGATCCGAGAAACACGGTTCAATCAAGACAACCACTACATTAGTTGCCTTTCGCCTAGTTGTCTCTGGCAGAGTAGGCGCCTACCCGCAGTAGGCCAGAGGCCCGGTGCCTATCTCTATTTGGAATAAAAATTGCTTATTGTGTTATATGTATAAAGTAGGGAGTGCTCGAGCCGAGCGAGGTTTTGCCGACGACTTTCCGGGCGGCGTGAGGAAGGATATCGATCTCAGTAAAATTCACTCACTCACTTAAAAGAGCCACAACCTTGGCTCGAAGCCCGGCCCGGTCTCTACAATTTTAATGATTCAATGCACTGCAAACTCCTAAAAACTGGTAAAACACCTTTTTCTAAATTTATGCGGAGTAAACTTTGAAAGTATATAAACAAACACCGCGTCGCACTCCTCGGTTACACCTCGCTAAGCCCCCCTTTCCATGCAACAACACGCCAAAAAAGCTCAAAAAGGCAATTCACCCAACTACCGCATAAAAATTGAATATCGATCTACATCTGAAGATAAAAACAAAACAGTGAATTCTGCTCGGAGTGACAAAAGAGCATCGGCCCGGTTCGATTCACTTACTGCTCTTGTCGCCGGCCTACCGGTGTAGGGCTTTTGTCGTGTTAGAATGTGTCGAATGTCCCTATTAATATCCCGATATGGTTGCAGCTTGTCTGGACACCCAGCCGGGTGAACGCCTTCTGACAGCTCGGAAGAAAATACTTATTTTGGCTTAAATGTGCCGTTGCTGGGACCCACTCTGTTGCGGCTCCTGAGTCGGCCCGGTGCTGTGTAGTCGCGGCTCTCCCAGGTGGGAGGGACTGAGGACGAGGTTGTCGGCTTAGGGCTGGGTGGTGCTATTGATTTCGGCATTGGCGGCGGTGGTAGGAGGACGCAGATTGAAGCCGCTGAGTGGCGACTGTAATTCGAGTTTTGGACGTGCCGGCCTGATTGCGTTTGCCAGAAGATTGATGTATATCTGCACAGGTCTCTTGAAGACTCGAAGTTGGTACCAAGCACTGAACAGGCTAAAAAGTCAAATATGTTTTGGATGGAAAAAAATTCTTGAGTTAAAAATCAACGTTCTGAGCATATTGAATTAAACTTAAAAATCAAATTCTGCTGAAAATTAAGGGGGCTGGTTACGTATCACATATTCAACGCAGGGCAATACTTGGAAGAACAATTCACTGGGCTGGAAGAATTGCCGTATTATTGTCCCCGAATCCCCGATATATTTGAAGTCTTGCCGCTCAGCACCATGATGTGTCGTTTATGTTCTTATCTACGATTTAGTCGCAGAATCCCTCAGCTGCAAACATTTTACAACCATTCTACGTTTTGTATAGACCATCGAACCTTGCTCCAGATTGTCTTCCGTACCCCAGATTTCTCGCGAGGTTCCCCGTCTCATTGGCTCCAAGATTCTCCAAAATCACGCAAAACACTTGAAAATCATTGAACCACTACTAAGTTAAAGGCATCCGAAATTCCACTGCTCCAATAAGACAGAAGACTAGATCAGGGGGATTGTTTTCTTTTCTAACAGCTTCTCATAATAGCAGTGCTATTTGAAGTGTCGTGCATGAATGGAGACGAAGTCCAAAACTCGCGGATAGTGAAGAGAATTGCGAATATTTCTTTCTTGTTCAAGACTGAACTAATGTAGTGGAATTCTATCCGCAATGGCCAAATAGCGCATACATTTTGGAGTATGCAAGAGCAACAATGGGCCATATGGTAAATCCAGTAATGATCCAAATGGCAAGTTTAGCATTAGACTAACAAGCAAGACCCATAATAGGCCACGATAGAAAGTCACAAAAATGCAAAACGACACAAATTCACTATCATCTTCTCAAATTACTGAAGTAACCACTAACAGGATTTCCACGGCTCTGTTACGTACCATGATTTCCGTCAGAAGATGGTGCATTTGTTGACAGCCCCTGACTGGAAACTCATGCAATTGCTAATTGTTCAAAAGCCTCTGCACAACCCTCCCGAGGCAATGTGCAGTTTGGTATTGACCGTGTTGTTGACCATAGAAGTGCGGATGGAGTGGGTTTGGGGATGGTGGAGGCCGCATTCCCCCGGAGGTGCGCCATCCACGCGGCGACGCTTAGTCGAGCTGCTTGGTTTTAGAATGAAGCGGTCGTAGTCGTAGTTGGCATAGTCGCCGTTTTGCTTTGCCTGGATAGCTTGTTTAGGGGTGAGAGGCATCCCGTTCGAGACATCAACTTGGTGTTGTTTCCAGTCAAAGCCTGCTGTCTCAACAGGGGGGAGACCAATACGCTAGGAGAAGAGATGATAGCGAAGATATTTAAGTACTGCTTTGCCGGTGCAGTTTTCCAGTCGTGAGCACTGGTCTGTCTTGTGGTTTTTCTTGTCGCAGATCACGCAACAGGTAATATATCCCCTGCTGTCACACTGTACGCAAATTAGTGATAAGTGCCCGGGTACTTGGCATTGATCACATATCTGGCCATCGGCAGGCCTTGTATTGACTTGAGAGCGCAAGTTCGAACCTTCTGTTTTGCACTTCAAAGCTAAGTGGCTGGGAATTTTTTGCTCGGCTGGATGGAGAATGTGGAAGGTTCGACTAACTCCTTCATCTTAAACAATCAGTCGCTCTTCTTATTAGATCAAAACATTCGAATCTGGAATATTTTACCTTTGACATCCACCTGCTGGGGCCCTCCAGATTTTCTTGAGTTTGATTCTTCTATAGAAAGTCAATTGCTGTCCTCAATGCTTGGAAGAGAATAGAATCTCACCATTAATCCGCGCTTGTTGGTGCTCGCCAGACTCTTCAGAATATGGTTCAACTAGAGCAGGTCAGTATTATCTAAGCGTCAAGCATTTCAAAGATGAAGTTCACCTTTGGTTTTCTCCAGAGGGCTGTTATCGGTTGGGCCTGAATGTGGCCGCGGTGTCGTGGTTGAGAAGGTCTGGGAGGGAGACAACGGCTCCCGCTTTATCTTGTGTGCGTCCATTATGGTTGAACGCTGGCCGAACTGGGGTGATGGAGATGGATTTTGGATTGGGGTTGGAGTTACCGCGGTGGTGATAGGTGGTTGTGCTGCGGTGATGTTTTTCTCGGAGTTGCGGTTGCGCGCGAATCTAAGTTGATGGAAGAGGTCCTGTCGCTTCACCCCTTCCGCTAAAGACCTACGGCTAGCAACCTCTCTTCGAAGGTGAATCCACGTACCATAGTAGATTCTATTTACAAGCAGCCGCATTACCCAAAAGCAGAAATCTCAACTATCTCGACTTACAATTATTATAACCAAGTAAATTTATGCACAGAAGCTAAAAACATCGTCAAACTGTTGGGTAGCAAGCCAGCATTCTATTGCATGAATTTGTAATCTCAGAAAGTCCCAATTCCTCTGGCGGATTAATAAAGAAGGATATCTCACTTACAAGAAGAATTTTTTTCTCCAACTGACTCTGGCGGGTCATTCCGTCCGAAGAAGTTCAGACAATGATCGAGAAGCAGCACATAAGCATCATCTGACTTGATCAGTTTCTTCCAGATGGCTCGATACTAGGATAATAGGCAGTCGGAAACAGGATCTGCAGAACAAGAACAACATATCCTGCTACTCCTTTGTTAGCAACTCCAGAGTTGCAAAGAATAATTTTGCTTAAAACCGCTATTGCTTTGTCTTCACCTATTATTGTAGAAGGAACAGGAAAAGACTAGAAGAAACTCAAAGACCGTAACGAGACAATCAATTGTCTTCTGTTTCCGCTTTGTTGGAAGGCATATTCCTCCTTTGATAGTTTTAAAAGAACAAAACTAGAAGAAATAACAGGATAAGCGAAAGACTATATAACATTTCCTATAATGGGCGTTGTTTTATTCACCACACACACACAGTGAGTTCCATCTTAAAACCAAATACAGTAGAGTCTACCGTATTTCACAATATTCCTAACTCAAACGTAAAAAAAATAAGACATTTGAGAGAATCGTAGAGGATCAAAACTTAAAAATGTGTTTAATCACCATTATCACTTACGCCCGCTGTGGACATGAAGTGAGAGAAACGGGTGAGTGTGTTACAACCGCTTGTGCCAGAACACACTATACTAATACCAAGAAAAGAACTTGGCGTTTCTGGGAAAGAAAGAACACAGTTCCCGAACCTGTGAGAAGACCATGTCAGACCTACATGATTGAGAAAAAAGAAACCGACTGGTGCCCAGATTGCAAAGAGGAGATTAACAGGCGAATCCAGAGAATGGGACAGCCAGTACAAGAGGCTGTGGCTAAACACTCCTCTTCTAACGTTCGTGAAGCTAGAAGTTCCGATGATAGATGGCATTACATCTGTGAAAACTGTATAGACAGAATGCGGACGCCCACCAAAGAACAGAGGAAGAAATACAATGGTCTGTGTTGTGCTGACGGACTCGAATTATGGGAACACGCCCATATGGAGATAAACCGTCCACCACCACAGATACAAAGATCGACAAGTCCACCTACTCAATGGATCCACAAATGTGGTAGCTGTATTGTCAACCGTAGACAACCTGGGCCAGGGAACAAGGGGCAATTTTGTTGTGAAAACGGCTACCGTGAATGGCAAAGTTCTCACCTCGGGTTACACCCAACTATTCGGGCGGATTACGTTCTTCCTCATTCAATCCACACGGGTGTAGATTTCAACAGCGAGGGAATTACATATCCGCTACAGCCCCGCAGAGCAGTTCAACAAACTCAGCCAGAACAGCAGCGAGGGCAACGAGTTCCTAACCACAACAAGCCACTACCACCACCTCCGGCCGAAAGAATTCGCCGCGCTCCTCGGACTCCGCGCCCAAGAAGTAGTACAGAAAGAGCCAAGGAAGGCGCCACGGCGGCGCAGGAAAGGTACCGGCAGGAAAAATTATACGAGAGCTTCCAGCCATCCCTTGGATATGACCTTTCTCCAACCCAACGTAGAAACAGCATAGAACGGTCACGAGAGAATGGAGCGGCTGCGGCACAACGCTACGGATGGCAGTGGCAGAGATACGAACAAACAACCGATCTCGACGCAGCTCTCATAAATGGATTACATGGCATTCCAGGAGAGGATCCAAGAATGTTCAGTGAAGCATCACCCGAACCTCAACAACAGACCTTCCGAACTCAGGCTCCAGCTCTAGCTAGGACTCTAGCTAGGACTCCGGTCAGAACTCCAGCCAGGGCTCCGATTAGGGCTCCGACCCCAGCTCATGGGCCTTCGCACAACGATTTCCAGGTATATCAAGAACCTCGGATTGATTGGAGGAGATGGGAAGGTATGCCTCAGACAAACCACGGGCGCTACCCAGGCCCAAATACCCCAGACGAGGAGCCAATCCCAGCAGAACCACTTCACCTGCGACAAGGGGAGATTGAGCGACCCACATATTGGAATCGAGGTATGCTACCCGATGAAAACGGTGTGTCACCGCTGACTTCGCCATTCGACCGTTCAAGGATCTTTTCGCCAGTCACAGAGATGTCGAGTGAAGATGATACGGAATCATCTTCAGACAGCATAGTGGAGAACGTACTTTCAAGTCTGGATGGACAAATTAACGAGGCGATAGATTCCTGGAGCCCAGTATCCAGCACCCGACACTCCAGGGACCGATAGTCATTGTACATGTGAGTAGACTTGACATTGGACCAAGACAAGAAAATTGGAGCAGTCGCCCTTTCGCATAAACCCTGGAGGCTCTTTTGAGAGACTGAAGATTATTTAGGATAGCACCAATATAAAATCAATGAAGAAAATGTACAAATGCAACATCATATCGAGACAGTGAATGTAAACGATAGCACGGAATGTGATTTATCGCGATCTGAAGTAGAGACAAGTGGTCAAATTAAGGTATGAGCCTGTAACACCTAGAAACTCCATGTTGACCGTCTGTAAGAAACATGAGAATGCCTCGCACCTTTCCCTGTCAAAATTATTTCGTGGTCCAATCGACAACCACAGTTACCCCTCGGAACTGCCTAGGAATCTGTTTGATGGGTTCTGGACTTTCTCCATATTTGCGTCCCTTAGGTCAACGACCTAATCTCCCATGCAGTATTTATTGACTTTGCCTTCGTTTTTATTCCAAGAGCCGCATGAGAGCCCCGTCTAGCTTTGTGTGTTCAGTTGGCTTTGCCGTTCTTGACAGTGCCGTTTGTCTTTCCTGTCTTGAACTTCTTGATCTCCTTCCCAACAGCTTCATTCACCCTCTTCTGCAACTCGGGTCGATACCCAAATTTAAAGAGGAATTCCATGAAGACGAAAAAAGGAGCCAGCACTAAGGCCTGAATCAAATTGTCAAGCAAAGCCGGGGCTCGACCCTCAAAACACTCCATGTCCAACAAACTGGGCAATCCAAGCAAAAATCTCAACAGCTATGCCAATGGTATTAACAGAAGAAGTGTGTGTAGATGTGAGATGGTTCGCATATGCGGTCCAGCCGATGATCAATGGCAAAAGTACGGAACCTGCGACTGGTTCGAGGAGGATGTAAAAGGCGCCGTACCCTATTGCCCCGATGGTTCCAGCGTTGAGGGGGAGATTGGGAATCGACAGCCAGCTTGGTAGAGGTATAAATGTTGGACTATTGGTCGCCTGAAAGAATGTCAGCATTTAGACACTTTGCTCGGGGTAGGTAGCATACAAGAAGTAAACTGGCAGCCAGAATTAGAGGCACGCAGGTCATGTGTATGGCGATATTAACGGGGTTATGGTGGTAGGCGCCATACTGTTCCAAGATCAGCACTCGGAAGACTCGAGATGGCGCAAATAGTGACTTACGAAGCACAACTGTTTCTCAAGGTCTAGAGACATTTCGAAGATGCAGGTATGAAGGGATCGAGCTCGGAGAATTTATTTGTTGCGTGTTGCGGAGTTGCGGCCTTGTCGTTGTAAATGTAGATGCCGTCGAGGAGAGTAAATCAACGCGATGGTGTTTACCGCAGGATCATCCCAGGAAGAGTAGTGATGAGGTTATTGACAGGTTACGGAGCAGTGTATTTGTCGAACGATGTCGCAGCCATACCGGTAATTCACATGTTGTTATCGGCCAAGCCTAGGCTTTGAGGCATCCCTCCCCGCATGTGCATTGTTGGCGTTGGGCGTTGGGCGCTGGCCGCTGGGCAGGGGATGTGAGGGATGTGAGGGATGAATGCTACAGCGAGCATGCGTTGCATGCGTCACTAATAACCACAAATCGAGAATTCCAACCGCAACCGCGAACATCCTACCTCTTTGTCTACTCGGCGACCTCGTCCTCTGTTCTCGCGCCGACTTCTTTCACGCATCGACGGCCTTTGTGCGCTCTCTGTGACGGCCCCCAGAGACGCGCCAGAGCTTCTGTCCTTGCAGCGCCATTCTTTTGAGCAGTGTACGTCATGTTGCCAACCCAGCGCCTCATCGCGTTCTGGACTGATGACTGCAGATTTCCTCGGTGATCAAGCGCATCATATCTACAGGTTTAGAGCAGCTTGCGCGATCAGGGAGGTTATCTTTATGGGTTAGGACAAGCGCGTTTGGGAAGTGTGGTGTTGTTGATTCAATCAGTCTCGACAGTATATCACTTTTGCCGCAGTCGCCTCCGACGCGCTATCCGCCACAGATTTTTCTTCCTGAACATCTTCTCCCATCGAAAAATATAGACCCTACCCAGCAGTCTTCTGCAACTCCAGCACGATGTTCTTCGTCCTCAACCTCACCCACTCGGTGACCCTGCACCCTTCATACTTTGGCAGGAATATGCACGAGTTGGTCACAGGAAAGCTCTTGAAGGATGTTGAAGGAACATGCACTGGTCGATACTTCATCATCACAATCATGGACACAGTCAATATCTCCGAGGGACGGATTCTGCCCGGAAGCGGGTTGGCAGAGTTTACTGTGAGCTATCGAGCCGTAGTTTGGAGACCTTTCAAAGGCGAGACTGTAAGGAATTGGAATTGAAAACTTGCGCCTTGGCTTACTGTTAATCACAGGTCGATGCTATTGTGACTTCGGTCAACCAGGTTGGCTTCTTCGCAGATGCTGGTCCACTTCCTCTATTTGTCTCATCTCATGTAAGTACAAAGGTCTTTGGGGTGGAGAACAACCGCTGATATCATGCAAGTTGATCCCTCCTGATATCAAATTCGACCCAAATGCTACACCCCCTCAGTTTACAAATAACGAAGACTCGGTCATCGACGTCGGCACCCATGTGCGCGTCAAGCTGATCGGCACAAGAGCAGAAGTAGGAGGCATGTATGCCATTGCCAGTATCAGGGAGGATTACCTCGGGTGCGTTACTCAGTCATGGTTATCGCTTGATATACAGCTAACCAAATTCCAGCTGCTTGCAAGGTGCTCCTTAAAGCCTACAAAAGCACAACGCACCACTTCATGGCGCCGAAAAAGAGATTATTCGAAATCGCAACTTCCCACCACCTTGACAACTTTATGCATCTGGATCTGCATTGGGGCCCAATTTTTCTGTCACATCGGCACTTCCCGGCCCTAATTGACTTTATGGTACACCCTAACAGATTCTACCAAAGAGAATTGTCGTGGGTTGAGCCCTAAGACCAAAATTGAAGATCATAGGAAGGAGAATCTCGGAGGTTTAGAAAATCCAGCACTTGAATCGGCTTTTTTGCTGCAACTTGTGAAATGTGAATTAGAATTTCTGTTCGATTTTATTACGCCATTTCAAGGTTGCAAGGAGCCTCCACTTACCCCTTTAAAATTCTCCAGCACGCTTTTTTTTTAAATCGATCGATCGATCGATTGCTGCAAACTAAGTTTAGCTAGCTGCACTTCGAAATTGTTCGTCCACTATGGTTTAAAGGCTAGGTTCATGTCATCTGAGCTAAAAATTATTTCTGGCTTTTATTTTATTTGGGTTCAGCGAAACTCGGGGCCGAAACCAGAAACTAACTGTCTTCAGAATAACTTTTGGCTGAAGAGTCGGATTTCGAAGCTATCTAGCATTTTTTGAAGTATGGTTGGGGTTTATTTCACCCTTTCACGGTTTAGCTACGGTGTTGTTGCTACGCTATGGCATCATTCTGACCAACTTTTCACTCTCATGATGATTGTGACCCTCGATGGCGCACTTGTTCCATATTTTCAAGTGAAGACTCGTATATCTTCAGTTCTGTGCTCAAGTTCTTCTCCACGTCTCTCCAAAGCTTCAGCTTTTGAATTGGAGGTGCATCCTGCTTTTCCTTGATACCTGCTCTCACAGCCCCTCTTTCGCCCAGAAAATCCGTCTTTCTTTACCAAAAGCTCTAGGATCTTTTGCCCGGGTCGAATTCCTCCCCTGGCCTCCCGGGTTGTCGACATAAAAGCGCCCCAACTCTTACCTAGCCTATCGCCTTTTCCACTAAAGACCACTTTCCAGCAAGTCGTCACCGGTCAATCTCTTCATACGGCCATTCAATTTTCAAAAAAACTCAATCAAAATGGCTTCCCCGACAGTGTTCGCACCCAAGCCACAAAGCCCAATTGCGCACCTCAAGGCCCTCAGAAGCCCTCCGAGTCTCAAAAACGACTTCTTTAGCGACGGCAACCTATCTCCAGCCAGACACACCTCGGAAATCTACGTCGAGCATCTCCGCCGACGATGTTCAAAGCACTTTCAGGAAACGCTCGAGCAACTAGCTCAGCTTACCCTCAAAGATTACGGCTATGTGCACCGCCCTCGAACCTGCCAAAAAGCCCAGCTACAAAAATCTCAGGAGTTAAAGTCTAACGCCGATGCTGAATTCCTTTGCGGACTGACGAGAAAAGCACCGGCCTTCATGGGATCTAAGCTGGCCAACTCCCGGCTTTGTTCCCAAAAGGAAGCTTTCCGATATTTTGGTGAAGCGTTCATGAAGCGTCTCTCTTCTGCCTTTAGTCATTACCAAAGGTTGCTAAAGGCAGTCAAGGATACGAAAGAGAAAGAACGGAAAACGAAGAATGAGCTGAAAGCCATCAGGGCCAAAGCCTCATCAGCTAAGCACTCAAACGTAGCTGAAGAAGAGCTAGCTGAAAGCGAGCGCAGAAGCAAAAGAAGAAAAACGCTTGATGGAAGTGATGTGCATCACGACAGCGGGATATTCTTAACCCCTTGTTTAGATTTAGGGACTAAGCCAAAGGAGCACTGTGAGCTCACCTGGGCCCCACGACCAGTCACCCCTGCAACACAAGAATATTACGCTCTAAGTGCCCGTTACTCTGAGGAAAGATTCATACTCGAAAAAGCCAGGAAGAAGGCCCTGGCTTTCGCGCCAAAATATTTCGAGCGAGTACGGAAAGTTAACGAATATCTTACCAGCCAAGTTGAGATGGTTAAGAAGGAGCTTGACCGTGGCTTTCAGATTCCAGTCCCTTACGCGGAATCAAAGAAGAGAACTCTCGAGAGCGCTACACTGCTTGTTAAGAATTTGATTCGGGAACATGGCTTTCACCAAGATCGCACAGATCCGTATAAATTCCTCAAGTCCTCGGATTCTCTTTATCAGGAAACGCGGTGCGTAAAATTTGGAGGATGGCTTAAGGATCTTTATTGCGAGGATCGTGATTTCTTGGATTATGTGCAAGCTATCAAGATGGCTATTCGGGATAGGACATTTCGAAATATGACCTTGGATGAGGTTAATTATCCTTTTTGGAAAGATGCCCGAGACAGCAACACGCAAATGGGCATTAAAGATCTGATGGATTTCAACAACTCTGAGCGAGAAATGCACAGGCGGCATATGAAAAAAAAGTTACGACGAAAATCTCGCTTAGAGCGAAAGATTTCAAGGTTATAAAGGAGTATCTGCCAAAGTTGGATATATTGGTGTGCTGGCTGGAGCCTAGTGCGAATGAAGAGGAGGATGATGCTCAAGGCGGTGAGTCCTAAGGAACCGGAGCGGGAGGGCATGTTGGATCCAATGCTGTTTGAGCCATCTAGTAACAATGTTCTAGGTGGGCTGGCGGAGAAAAGCGTGGTTGGAGAAGAAGGTCGACAGGAGTTGGAAGGCGACTTGGACCGGGCGCTTCTGGAGCTTCTAAAAATAATGAGGCGGGTGGGACGACGCAGCTCGGAGGATAAGAAGACGATGATTTCAAGAGGAAAATAATGGATGGGATGAATGCAAGAGCAAAAGCAAAACGCGTATACCAATATGAGCGGAAACTGGAGTTACGGTGAATATATAAGGTTTTACGATAGATAGATAGATACCCTGAATTGAGAGTTGTTAAATCCTAGTGCTTCATAGTTCTCAGGCAACTGTGAAATCGTCTTCGCTTCATCAACCCACCACTCATAATACTCTGCCTTCTACAATTCCGTTACTCGTCCACTGCTCCAATTCCATTTTGCGATACGCAGTCTACAATTCACAGAAATAATTATTTATTTTCATTATAAACTGGATTTTAGGGGTTGCTCTTATATTCTTTCCGCCCTGCAAGTAAAATACCAAACATCATTATTTGCTCAAATTCCTGAAAATACAGAAGGCCCACGATAAATTAATCTTCAAAAATGATAATACGAAACTAACACAAGAACTCAAAATAGTAACTGTGTAAAATAAGGAGCGTTTTCGGTGGCTTGAAGTCTAGGATATTTTGAAGTGTTTGAGTGGTGAGACCGATTCTGGGAGACAGGCCTCATCCCAACAATTTGCCAACAACGAATATCGAGAGCAGAATATACCAAAATCTATAATGACGATATCAAGTCTCTATTTATTACTAATATCACTTCGAAATCGACCCGAATTTAGTGATCGATTTTAGTTTTTGAAGTGTTGTGGTTGAATTTTCCTTAGCGCTGTCCCGGGATAACACCACAACGCTAACAGTTATTAAAAGGCCTCCATCTGCACCAGGGTTTCAGTCAAGAGCTAAATGACTAGTGCGAAAATTGTGATATGGTAGCGTCAGCATCGGATGTCTCGCTACCAGGATAGGGGAGAGATTGGGTAGGGTTGGAGCTTCTCCAGGGCTTGAAGCACACGATCCCCCTTGAAATTCAAACAATTATTGCTATTTTGAAGTATGTATTGATTGTGACTCTCCGACTTTATTATTACATCTCCAACCATCTCTATTCATATATTTCTACATCTAAAATGTGTGTTGATACAATTATTGCCATAGTGATCAAGGGTTCGTACCCAAGAGTTTCCCCCGAATAATTGGGATCAAGACTGGGCTCCAATACCACAAAAATGCTGACTATGCCGTAAATTTCAACAAATTTTTCCTTGAGAATTGACTATGATCGCCATTATCAAAATAATCCCAAGCGCGCACTATCCTGTCTCGTATATCTCCACGAACTCGCCTATGCGATTTTCTGCGTATCCCCCTCGTGCTCCCCCTTTTATCCTCGTTCTCTGGTCTCGCGGCACTGCTCCCGGGCTTCCAAGGGTAGGTTGACGACCAATGTTCCGTTGAGGATTTACTCCTCCTTTCCGCCTTTCTCCCCACCAATGATAATTATCGAGCATCACATACAAATGCGGCCCATATTGCATCTGCATATCCCTGTGCCCCGCTCTCCTCGCTCTCATCACCGCATTCTGAGGGTCAAAAATAGCCAGTTGATAAGTACCCCTAGTCCATATATTCAGCACATTTTGCAGCTCGCCTCGTCGCAAGAACAGGGTCGCGACGCCCATATATTTGATTGAAAAGAAATAGTAAGTTTTCCGGGGAAGCGGCGGCGAAAGGCGAATCGGGGTATTGGGCTTTGAAGGAATCGATTACGGCGATTATACCGGAGGCTTGTGATCGACGGTCAACGGTGGAGTTGTTGGGTATGCCTGTTCATTGATTCATGTTAAAGTCTTTGACAAAGGAGATTTCGTCTTCTTGCATAGCTTCTGGGGCGAAGGATCCGGGGGGTATTGGTAGTCTGGCTAAAATGCGTGGATTTGTGGGTGTAGCTGGAGGAGGCTGTGATGGATTAGTTTTAAGTGAGGAAGGAACGATTAAATATCAACCATACAGTTTTCTGTTTGCTACTTCCCGGTTGAACTCCAGTGCCTCCTTCTTCGAGTCCTCTCTTTTCATGCTCTTCTACATCTAACTACGTCTGACCAAGTTGTATCTGGATGATTTGATCATCTGGAAGCTCTTCCCCTTCCCTTGCTTGATCTTCCTCAGGAATTGATGGTGCGCTGTGCGGCCAAGATGGTGTTCTGCCGCCTGGCCCTGTTGAGGGTGGGTTAAAGCGTGGAAGAGGTGCTTGGGAATTAGAACGACCATTCCGCCTCATTTCTCGAAGATACCGCCTGAATCGTGATCGAAGGTTCATAGGGTATATTTCGGTCTCACTATCTTCTCCAGAGCATCCCCTAATCTTAACCTTTTCCCCTCTTCTATTCATATTCTCTCAATACTCAAATCCTCCACATTTACTATCACCAGTCTATTGCGCGACGTATTTTAACAAAATGGATCCGCGGATCGTATAATATGAGAGTCTAATTACAGAGGAAATGCGTATCCTGTAAGTATCGGCGGAATTTTTCTTCCTTAGAAGAGTGTGCAAGGGAGGTGGAACGCTTGTGAGAGGAACAAAAGTAAAGAAGTCTTTGTTCAAACTTGTATACTGAAAGCAGGCCCTCGAAGGGAATAATGTTCAATGAAAGCGTTCTTTGTTGTGGCGAGTCTCAATGCACTGAATTATCAGTCACTTGTGATTTGGAAAGGTGTATGAGATCGTAAGAAGGCTTCAATATCATTATTCCTTGCCAAATGGGGTATATGCCGGACAAATATGAACCTATAAGAACACCACCTCGCTCCAACACCTGACATGCATCTATAACTCCTCTCCCTCTTCGCCATTATCTTGGAAGGCAGTCGTCTCCTGTGGTGGTACTTCATACGCTATTCTGTTGTTGTCATTGCAATGGTCGTATTCCTGAATTTTTGAAGCTCAGAATCCAATGGCTTCGTCGCTGAGTTCTATATCCTGCATCAACTGGTACAGAACATTGTTTTCAGCCCGTAAATCGTTCCAGCTCTTGACGAGGAATCTTGCTGGGATTTTGAGGTAGAACTCTGCAAGCTTGACCAGTCCAACGCAAAAGTCCACCCACTTCAACAGGTTAGCTCTATTTCTTCCAGAGGAGGAGGAAAGAGGGGAGCCGAGAAGAGGGGGCTTCCCCCAGCCACTTCAGTAGGGAGTCAAGGTAAGGGAAAAAGAGATAAGTTACTTACATGATTGACCTCTTCTGCCGAGGTGGTACCACGAGCTTGGCGGAATTCAATTGCCTCAGCGTAACCTTCTCCTTGTGTCAAATAGACAAAGTTGATGAGGCAATATTGATTGCCATTAGGGTTGTGTTGAGGTGCGGGCCAGCACATTTTTTGAGAGAGTGCCGTCTTTTTCTTGATAAGCCTTATGCGTTGGTGAATTTGTTGGACAGTGACGTTCTTTTGGAGGGCGTTGGTAGAGCAGTCGGCCTTCAAGTAATCGTCAGACTCCTTGCCAAAGTTAGGATCATTGCCAAGTTGGAAATAGAGACGGTTGCTGTCGATCTGGCGTTTTGCGCTTGCGTGACCGGGTCGTCGGGAGCGTGGGTGTAGGCGGCTGAGTTCTTCTTCGCAGAGGAGCAGTAAGACTGCGAGTTCTTTTAGGACCTTAATGTCCTTGGGAGCTTCCACGTGAACATGTAATCCGCATTGGTTGGTGATGAAGGGACCGTGCTTGTAGTTATCGGTGCCAACAGCGGCGTTGAGAATTTTGCTGATCTCGTCTCTCTTGGATGGAAGTCCGGTGTAAAGAATTGGTGAGACTAATTCGAGACCATAGGAATCCCACTCGGAGGGGTTGGCGACTCGTTTGGGGAGCCATTTGGGGAGATTGTCTAATCCAAGTCCACAGACGCTGTGATCAACGGGAACGAGCCATTTGATGTAGTACTCCATGTCTTTCTGGCATTTTTTGGTGGCATAGAGAGTGCCGGATATCTTTGTTGGGATCTCGGAGAATCGGGACTCGATTTTTCGTTTGACGATTGCTTGCGGTTCCGCGTCGTAGGCGTCGAGTTTGGTGCTGTTGCCTTTTTGGACACCCCAGGAATTATAGATGAGATTTGGGAATTCGCTTGGCTTAAATTTGGAGAACTCGGGATATTGCTCTCTCTGGAAGTAGCTGAGGTTTTTCGAAAGGGTATTTGGGATGCCGTTGGTCTGGCCAAGATCCAGCTCGCCCTCATGGAACGCAAACACGAACTCTAACTCCACACCGTAGTTGACAGGATCTTTATTGATAGATATCGTACTCAAACACCGAGCTCTTAGAGCAGCAATAAGAGGGGTGAGAATTTCGATAGCCATTGTGAGAAGACTGTATGATGACGATAAAAAGGTAAAAGGGCGTGTCCAATATCGATAGAAATAGAAGGTACCGGTAGTTGGTGAATCAAAGACTGATAGCGATAGATGAGCAATAGTGTGTCCAGTGTGTAGCGAGCGTGATTGTGAGCTTTGGAAGCCTTGAAAGCTGGCGTTGGTGGTTGACTGGCAATTGATTGTTGCAGAAAGAAATTGAATGAATGTCGATGAAGAAAAAAGAGAAAAGAAAAAGAGCAGCAAGGTGCGAATTCTGAATTTTATAACCAGTAGTGTCTGCTAGTTGACACAATGATGTAAATAGGTAATACCAGCAAAAATCAATTGTAGAATTCTTTCACTAGTACACTAATACCAAAGCGGCTATTTAACACTGGTACCTTGCTGCCAACAAAGACTTCAATTCCAAGCTATGGGTTGATGTAGCCGCTAAAAAGAATTATTACGGCATAAATGGTGTGCAGAATACCCAAGCGAGGTTTTTGGTGCGAGCCTTTGCCGAAATAGGGGGGTTAACGGAATTTTAAACCGTAAATATGTGATAAGTGTTCTTCTACACTGGTAGAATTGCTAGAACTTTCTATGTAACTAATAAAGGCCAGGCCAACACTCACGAGGTTTGTGGCTCACTGACTTGGGTTGATGAAAATTACTATAAGTTGGGAATCAGGAAGTTACTCACGTGCTTTCGTGAGATTATATTTCGCGTTGCGGGGTCACCGCGCACGCGTCTCCTCTGTCCGAGGGTGGAGATCATCATTCAATCGCACACCGCTTCTCCATTCATCATTTTGATCCTAGAGGAATTAATCCTGGAGTCGGAGCACTGTAATTGATTATAAATAGCATACTCCATCCACCATGACTCATCGAGAAGTTGTGCGAGTTGGTCTCGCGGACATGGATCGTATAAGGGCCGCCGGTACCGAGAACTCTATCTTCGACCAGCCAAAGTGTGGATTATGCAATATTATTCAGACGGAAGAGCGAAAGCTGTTGCAGTGCGGACGTTGCAAGCAGACCAAGTATTGCAGTAAGTATATTTCCATCAGCGATATTAATCCGCAGCAGAATTGACTAAAAACCGGGCAAGTCATGCCAAGAAGAGGATTGGGAAACTCACAAGGAAGGCTGCAAGGCCCAGAACTATGTCCTGAGAATCAACCTGCTCCCCGACGACATCCAGAACCCTTCCATCTGACGAACGCTTTCGTGCCCTGTCAATTCTACCTTCCATCAACTACACAAAGCACTCCAAATCGCATTCGGTTCGGCCAGTACCCATACGTATGATTTCAAGATCAAAGACCCGAATGCCGAACCTGAGCCCGAGTTCAACCTCATGAGTTATATCTCCAGAAAGGCTGCACAGGACGCGGCACGGTTCAGTGGGGGCCAGTTCCAGATGCTGGACCCCGTCAGAACTTCCTTCGAATCGATGAGGACGACCCGTTCGGCCCCGGCGGCTTTGGATCTAGCTAGGGCGTTGGCTTTATGCATAATCGCGATTGAGTCCACAACCAGACTCCAGAAATTGATAACCAAAAGATCAAGTTGAGCAAGGTGCTTGATAATAAGAAGTACGAGGAAGCGGGTATCGAATATGGGTATGATTTTGGCGACCATTGGGCTCATCAGATCAAAGTCATTGGTAGATCAAATGCTACCGGAAGATTTCAATGCTTAGATGGTGAAAGTCATGGCTTTGCTGAAGACGTCGGTGGCGTCAAAGGCTGGCTGAAACTGAGAGAAGCATATAAGACGACAACCCCAAACAAGGAGCAGAAAGAGAAGAGGAAGTGGTTCGAAAATGTTGCGAGTAACGGAGATCCTAAAGGTCTTGGGAATGGTCGTGACAGACTTTGGGATAAAGCTTCGATTAACAGAAGCTAGGCATCTGAAAGTTGACAGGCGCTGTCTCGGTTTGGAAAATTGCGTGAAGTAGAGGAGAATATGAGATATATCTGTGAATTGAATTTGAACGACAGATGTGTCTTGAGTATTCTAGACACAAATTGTGATATATGAAGATCGGGAAAGGTGCTGTAGACAGGAACTTACACTTCTCTCAAATAAGTTCATAAAATCGCAGTATCGTGTTCGTGAGACATAATTCATGATTGATAATTGAGTACTTGGTAATCGATCAACCAGTAGCTCCAAACATAACTCGGAATTATTCATCTTCGTCCTCTTCATCGTCCTCCTCATCATCTTCATCATCTTCCTCGGGAATAGCCTCTTCTTCTTCAACCTGCTTGATCTCCTCCGCCGAAGCTATCGAAAGGGATGAACCTCGATGTGTCAAAATAGGTGGATTGACGTCGACTGGTTTCCAAGCCGTAGAGTTTGGAGATTGTAGGGATTCAAGCACATCAATCGAATGTCGAGGCGTGGCGGGTCTACCGCGCGATTCAGGTGCTTTCCTCCACGCCGTCGAAGTCGGAGATTGTATTGATGAAGCTGTGTCTATCGTGTGTTTTCCTGTCGGGGACGCTGGCGCTGCAGCGGAAACCGCGATTGGGGCTAGCACTGCCTTCTCTTTCTCTGCCTTGACGGGTTCTGCCTGTCCAACTCCAGCAAATGTCTCGGGGACCTTCTTCTTGATGTCTTTAGCTTTCTGCGCAGCCTCCTGTCCTACTTGTCGTAGCGCTAGTGAAATGGTATTTGGTGCGTTGGCTGTGGGTGACTTTGGTGTTTCGGCAGCTTGCGAGGATTCGGCGAGAGGTTCAGGCTTCTTGTTCTCTTGAAGTACGGACGTTTTCGCGGGAGTATTTGAAGGAGTCGGAACGGTAGATTTCACAGGAGTTCCTGGGTTTGGGACGATGGTAACATGTTGCTTAAGTTCGCCATACTCGTTCCATTCTTCGATTTCTACTAAATCCTGTCCATGGTCAATCAACTGCCGCTTGTTTGAGTGATTTTACATACTCCAAGCACTGTTCCCATTTGCACGAGTCCAGGTATCTTCCTCACACGACCAGTCTCATCCTTTCCTGCTCTCCTACCCCATATCATACGAGCTTTCTCATCGGTCGCGATATCCAGAGCCTTGAACGGGATTCTGTTTGCTTTCAAGATGGTCTCGAGTCTTGAAGTAGCGGTGACGATGTGCGATGAACCAGACGTCAAAGACGTATAAAGGTAGAGAGCTGGGTCGGAAGAGTACGATTTGGGTGCGGAGTCAGTCATTTTGCGATGTGTGTTGTTGCTGTGGTGGAGTGGTCTACTGTAAAAGAAGCAATGTGAGGTCAAGTCAACCTCGTTTCACAATTGCGTGAATGTGCCATGGCCATCAGCACAAAGATTATTCACAAAGAGTTTTGGAAAGATTAACAGACCATCCGACAGGCATGCGATACAATTGGAACACGTCTACAAGCAAGTCTGGCTAATTCGTTGGTGTCTGCGCCCTGCATTATTTTCGGCGCTTATCAGTTGTACCAATTGCTTCTGTGAGGTCATGCTGATGTAGCCTCGGTGATCCTAGTACTCCTTTTTTCTGCTGTACAGCTCCCCGCCATGGCTCCACCCACAGGAGCAGCATTAATTGCCCGCGCTCTTCATGAGCTTGGAATCAGGGTCATATTTGGGCTTGTCGGAATACCGGTCGTTCAAATTGCTGAAGAAGCAATCGCCCTCGGCATCCGGTTCATCGCCTTCAGGAACGAGCAAGCTGCCAGCTATGCCGCGACAGCTTATGGCTATCTTACAGGCAAGCCAGGAGTCTGCCTGGTAGTGGGGGGACCAGGAGTGCTTCATGCTATGGCTGGAATTGGCAATTCATCGGGCAATGCGTTTCCTCTCCTGCTCTTAGCTGGCTCCAGCGAAACTCATTTGGTTACGAAAGGCGCTTTTCAAGAAATGGACGCGGTATCCCTCCTTACACCCCACACGAAGATTGCAATCCGAAGCGGCCTCGATTCGATACCTCAAAGTCTTACGACTGCATACAGAACATCGTGGTATGGAAGGGGTGGGCCTAGTTTTGTTGATTTGCCTGCAGATATTATCCAAGGAGAAGGGGAAGAGACAACTGCCTATATTGTACCATCTCCTCCCAAGGCTGGTTCAGACCCGGAAAAAATAAAGCTTGTTATACAGCTTCTCAAATCAGCGAAAGCTCCGCTTGTGATTGTGGGGAAGGGGGCAGCTTATGCGCAGGCTGAATCTGTTATTCGAAGGTTGATTAATCAGACCAAGATTCCATTTTTACCAACTCCTATGGCAAAAGGAGTTCTTCCAGACTCTCATACTTCAAACACAGCTTCTGCAAGATCTACAGCACTGAAGGGAGCAGATGTTGTCTTGATCCTTGGTGCAAGACTGAATTGGATACTTCATTTTGGGGAAGAGCCGAAATGGAATTCGGGAGTTAAAATTATTCAAGTTGATATTTCAGCAGAAGAGTTGGGTAAAAATAATGGCGATCCAGCTTTGGGTATCATTGGAGACATTAACGTGGTCACCTCGCAAATAATCAACGCTCTCGAGGGATGGCAGTACAACACTTCTTCTTCTGAATATGTCAAAGCTCTCAAGGAGAGCGAGGCAAAGAATGAAGCCAAAGCAGCACAAGCTGCAAAAGTTGATAAGACCCCCATGACTTATGCAAGAACATTCAACGTGATAAAGGACACTCTCCACAAGCTGTCGCCACCAGAAGATGGTGGTATTGTTTACGTATCGGAGGGTGCAAATACCATGGATATTTCGCGCAGTGTCTTTCTAGTTGAGCATCCCCGGTTACGTCTTGACGCAGGAACTTATGCTACAATGGGCGTGGGCTTGGGATATGCAATTGCTGCTCATTGTGCTTACAATTTGCCTTCTCCGGATGCGATTTCCGGGCCCAAGATGTCTCGCAAGAAGATTGTCTGCCTGGAGGGAGACTCTGCTTTTGGCTTCTCACTGGCTGAAGTGGAGACAATGGCCAGATACGGAATGGATGTTTTGATTTTCGTGGTAAATAATGGTGGGGTGTACCATGGAGACAGTGAAGATTCCGATGAATGGTTGGAAATGCAGCAAAATACCATCAAAGGGAAAGCGCAAGGAGGTCTTCGAAGCTCAAGTTTGGGATGGGAAGTTGGGTATGAGAAAGTTGCTGAGATGTGTGGAGGAAAAGGTTTCTTGGTGAGAACCCCTGAGGAGCTAGCAAAGGCTACGAAAGAGGGATTCAAAGCCAGTGTCCCGGTAGTGATCAATGTCATTATTGAGGCAGGGCAGGCACAGAAACTAGTAAGTTCTTCCAATTCTCAGATGATGCATGAAGTTTGAACCTGGTAGCTAATTCTCGAGAAGGAATTCGCGTGGCAGAACAATTCAAAGAAGACAAAGAAAGAAGCCAAGCTGTAACAAACATCCACGATAGAATATAGAAATACCAGGGTCCATAACCCACGGCTGCTTGCACAGTTATGGTACCCAAGCGAGCCCAGACCAGACTTTGTATGATGCATGCCATGAGATCAGCAATGAGTAAGAATGGCCTGAAATGCAAAAGAGAAGAATTCTATTGGGGAATTTTTTGTGAACGAGGGTTGATCTGAGACGGCGTAAGTTCGTGCAACCTCCCGATCTGAACCCCTTTACTTCACTCCTTCCAGGACATTTCTTCTTGCAGTATCTCAAGCTCGCCTCAACGTCAAAGCTATTCTATACCACACTTCCAATACGCCCATTCCAAAGATCATATAATGGCCTCACATCCCATTCCACGCATCTCCTTTTAAATCTCTCTTCCAGGGCTTCCACGGCAACAACATCATAGCTCCATTTCCCAAACACAAATCTATCACATCACTCCCACACATCCAGAACTCCACAGCCTCGTCACGAATACCAACAATGTGCTTCCTCGACAACAGCAAAAAGACAAGATACAGAGGAGGAGACTGGACCCGCCCTTCCAAACATAGCAGCAGACAATACTCAAGCCACTACCTCACTGACCCCATCTCCGGCATCAAATACCCCCACAAAAGCCACAGGAACTCATCCACCAAGATCGCCATTCGCAACCCAGGAGGAATTGGTGTGTACATTGAAGATCCTTACGAATCTGATGGGGCTGACATCTACGACTCGGATCCCGACCTTGCCATCTCCTCTCGTCGAGCACTTGTCTCAACAGATTCACAAATCAAGATTTTAGGAGATGGCCTCAGACAATTGAAATTGGAGGATGCGGCTAGAGAACACAAGGAACAGATCACAGCCGCCGAGGCTCGTGGAAAAGCATCCGGAAAGAAAGAGTCAGAGGAGAAAGCCAAAGCAGATCAAGCTCTCCAGGCTCAACTCAAAGCCACAATCAGGAAGGAGATTCAGACCATCCACGATGAGAAGGATCTACAGGAATATCGAAACTTGAAAGAAAGAGGAGGTTACGTCCATCAGGGAATGGGATCCTACGCTGGCACCGACAACTACAACCACAACCACAACATCAACAGCGGATACCTCCCCATTCCCCACGGTTACGCACCAGCACCAACCCCAACTGCAACCCTAGCATACGGAGCCCTCCCCTACAACCCTTACCTTCCACCACCACCAGCTCCAGCACCAACTCCAAAGCAAACCCGCGAACCCACCCACCACTACCACCGCGTCTCCTTCACCAATTCTCCCTTCTCCCTCCCCGCCTCCTCTTCTACCAGTGGTTTCGACGCAACCCCGATTTTGAAGCAGCTCAAGGCTACTACGTATGCTATTGAGAGGACTGGCGAGGAGTTGGAGAGGTCGAGACGTTCGCGGATGAATAATTACGCGACGGGGATTGAGGGACGACAGCCTTCCAGTGTGAGAAGGGGCAACTATGTAGAGATTGAGACGGATGAGTTTTGATTAGATTTTGGTTGGTTAACTGGCCTTGAGGGCAAAATACATGAGGGGTGTAATTTTATTGGAGTTTTGGGTGTATCGGAACATTAGGTATGGAAATAGGATGGCTTGGTTACCATTGAGGTCGAAGGCGACACGATGAAGACATGACACACGGGAGAAAAGGGTACAGTTTTGGTTTGATTGTTTTGATTTTGAGTTTGATGATTACATGCGTGCTGGTAGGCAGAGTCAATTATCTATCCATCTTTGTCCTTACGCAACGTTATGAAACCACAACTCCAGGAAGTCTCTATCCGTTTCCCTATCTATCATTCAGCCAGGATGCTGAGAAGAGGAAAATCCGAATGACTTGTGAGCAAGCTGCTAAGGCATGCAAGAAATTGGCCGGGACTGGCCACCGGTACGCCCAAAACTCCTACATTTTTTTCCTCCACTTGCCTGCCATGCCGTGTAAATCCATTAATTCCTTCCAGTCCAAGAATGCCAGAGCAAATGCCTTCCTAATGTACATTTTATGTTGAAATGCGAGATCAGTCTTCCCTGAAGATGATCTGACATACTCAAAATGAATGGAAGGATATCAAGCGAAGAGGCAAGAGCCGACTGCGAGCAAGCTCAGCATGACAACTGGAGCGACCAAGTGGCCTGAGCTACTGTTGGCCGCAGTTGCTGGCTTGGATGTCGAGGCTGGCGCCGCCGAAGAAGATAGAGGGTTGACGACGGTGACCGAAGTAACAATCGATGGAGATGGAGAACTGGTCGCGACAATGATGCTGGTTGGGATTGAAGTGATTGGATTGCTTGTGTTGTTACCGAGGGGATAAGAAGGTCCAGGTGATGCAGAAACAGGTCCTGATGAGACAGCAGTAGCCGAAACAGGGGCACTCTGAGAAGAGGTGAATGCAGTAATGGTGCTTGAAGTGACGGTACTTGAGGTGACGGCTTCAGAGGCAGGGACGCTTGGAGCTGATGAGGCTTGAGAAGATGGAGGTGATGTCGGAGCACTGGTAGCTGGGACACTTGGAGCCGACGAAGCCTCTGAAGCTGGTACACTGCTGGCTGGGACGCTCACAACCGTAGTAGAGGTGGTGCAAGGTGTAGACTGCGTGGCAGGCGTGACAGGCGTGGCCGAGGTGGTAATGGCAACAGAGGGAGTGGTCTCGACGGCGGCAACGGACGAGGTGCTCGACTGCTTGTTTGGGCAGTTCTCAACCTCTGGACCACAGCTGGTGATGATGAATGTCTGGGTCTCGAGGACGGTGTCGGTGACTTGTGCCAGGACAGCGACGGCTCCCAGGCCAACGAGGAGGATTGAAGTGCGCATTTTGAAAGAAGACGCGTAGAGAACTGAGAGATTGAGGGATACTCAGGAAGAGGTTGTAAAGGGACAAACGAGTGTGTTGAGGAATTGAGGTGTTGATCAATTTCGCGTCGCGAGGTTGAAGTTGTTTTGTTTTGGAGAAGGGTTGTGGTTGTGGTTGTGGGAAAGAAGTACTTGGAAGGCGGTGGGCGACGAGTCCAACGAGGGCAGGACCGAAAGGTGAAGCTCTGACGACAAAAAAGTCAATATCAGGCGACGCGGTTCTTTATCAACCACATTCACTTTGACAATGACGCTTTCGAGTCTCAACCAACCAACTTGCTCCCCCTAAAATATCAGCGCAACAAAGAATGACGGAACGGCAACCGCAAAGATATAGCGACTCTTCCAATCGCACAATCTCAACAAACTTTGGGTGCGATGTGAGGCCTCGTATCTAGGGCAGAGGCTCTCTACGCCTCCCACAGGATTCAAGGATTAACAAAATGCAGGCACGAACAACGCAGATGGATACGATATCGAAAGAACACTTGTCTACCAACTATGGGGGCTGCCGCATACATATAGACATTTTGAGTTCACCTGCGGTTTCGAGTGCGGCACACCGTACTGCTCAGGAGTCAGGAGTCAGGAGTCTCGGGGCCCTTGTGGGCTAGTTGATGAACTTTTTTTTGTTTGTCCGAACTTGTGTCGACGTCGACGTCGTGATGTTTCCCGCACCAACAGAAAGGGCCGCCACCATTTGTGGCCCCTGAAGATCCCTAGCTGGCGTGGCGAGCTTGGACGAGTCAGCAAAGACCCCCTGAGAACATCCCCATTTTCAGCTCGGCATGCTGTACTTGAAACGGGTGGCTGCAGCTGTCGGGCCTCGAGAAGCCAATTAAGGGGTTTGCTTCCTTTATCTGAATGCACAATCAACTGATATGCAGCATTTCGGAGTAGATCGTCCAAAAAACGAAGGTTTATAGAGAGTTTTGATTCGCGGAGTGTTTCCCCAAGACCATGACGACAACAGCCGCATTCTTTCCGCCACGGAATCTCGTTTCGTCTCGAACTTCCCAATTCTTTTCTCGCAATTTAGATCAGACTCGGAACGTCATCTATATCAATCAGCTCTCTATACAAAACATAATTCTACTTGGTGGGTTTGTCGAAGAAATCGCTGCTTCGTTCCGAGGGATTCTTGTGGGCTGAGGATGTGCTGGTTCACCCGCGTAGCCACCATCTGAAGCCCTACAGACTCTGTTGGTTGGTTGGAAGTTTGATCTTGATCATTCAATCTATAAAGGTCACAACATCCAACTTGTGGATTCCCGAAGACAGTCAGTCATATGGCATATGGAACCATCAACAAACCAACTTGCACAGCCGTTCATACCACAAAGTCAAAGTATCGAAAACGACGCACGTGTAGGAATCCTCAGGGCTTGGGTTCTCCTGGGGCGCATGTCGAACACTTTACAAATATCTAGGCAGAAATGCCAACATCGCGTTTTCACGGTGTTTGCCAATATTTTGACGATGTTGGGCCGTTTACGAAGCAGCTGAATCACCAGGTAACCTTGGACCATCTTGAAAGTATACCAAGATAATGGCAAGATTCAAGAAATGGGGAATTGAACAGCCGATCTTTGCGCAATTGACAAAATAATGCAGTATCGGTATGCTTATCCCTGAATCGCGCCCGCCTCAGTACTTATTCGAGGGTGAGAAAATGAATGACACAGAGTTGGGTCTCTAAGTCGGGCAGGCATATCTTCCTAATTTTCTCCACATTCTTGGCCTCGGTAGCCTCTACAATGTCCACAGCCTATTAAACCTTGCTCTTCCGTTGACAAGTTACAACTTCCCTTTCGAAGGTACGGTTCGTGGTGAAATGGAAGCAAGGGCTATAACTCGAAAGCAAATCCAAAATATGCTGATGTACATGATATATCGCCAACTATCCTTCTTAGTGACTCTTTCAAATTCTTCAAATTACGCTCATAGCTTACAAATATACTTCTCGTTCTATGAAGTCCCGTTCGGCTTCTCAGAGACCGGAGTTTTCAACCGTGCCTGGTGCCTTTTCACCTCCGCCAGTCCATCCCTGCTGTAATGCTTTTCATCGCTTTTATCCAGGATGTATGTTGCTCTCAAGATCTACGCGGAAATTGCGTCCACCATCTAAATATAATAACAACATTGGTGACAGTTCTCCTACTCTTCACTGTCACCCTCTGACATCAACATTTTATCGCTGGCGCGATGTTCAAGCCCAAAGTCCGCAAACATCTCCTGCAGCATTTGCGACTTGTCGGTAACCTGTTTTAATTGCGGTAAAGCTCCTCGAGTCGGCGAGATGAGTTGCCGGATCCGCCCTCCCGCCTCCTTTGCCGATGGCAACGTCTCCGCTCCTAAGAGTTCTGATATACTGACTTCCAACTCTATCTCCTCCTGCGTAGGTAACACTCGCGCTGGTGTGACGCCATTCCTCGCATATCCTACCATTATGCCCCATCTATCGTCGCTGCTAAAATGATGATCGTCGGTTTTTTGAAGGGCATACGAGGCGGAAGCCGCATCTTCGAACTGAACAAAACATTCGGGCTCGTTTAGCTTCATTCGTAATCCCTCGTATCCGGGGAAACTTGAGTAGAGGTCTCTTAGATCGTCCTCTGATGGCTCTGCGGGGAGATTTCTAACATATAGATTGTTGCATGGCGGGTTGAGGTATCCCGAGTCGATTGACTGGAGTGTTGAGGTCGTGGAATAAGGTCGGTAAGTGTGCTGTAACGACGGTGGAGAAGATCCAGAAATGCTCGACCGCGGCCGTGGCCCAGCAGACAGGAATCGATCACTGGTTGAAACAACTGATAAATGGGTGGATGATGCGTTAGATTGGTGGGCAAGGTGCGTTGGTATCTTTGGGAAATGCCCTGTTGACGAGTGCAAAGACCTCGTATCAAAAATGGTACTTTGTATTGAATTTTCACTCCAAGACCTTCTTCGAGGTCCAAGTTCCTCGTTTGTTGAGGGTGCTAGAGAAGGTTGTCGGCTTCCTTTCTCAGTCTTTGAAGAATCTGACCGTTCAAGGGTGGGTATTGGTGGAGGAGGTGGTGGAGGTATCACTGCGTTGACGCGTGTAACTTCGGTTTCTCTCGACGCCCAGAGCTCGGGGGTTGATAATTCAACTCGTTTGCCTAGATGGCTTTGCATGCTGTCGAAGATATGGGCTGCTGGAATAATATATGCAGTTTCAGTGTCGGGATATCCAGAGGCCACGATACCATACAAGTCGCCACTCTCACAATCGACTACCCATGAGCCGCAATCTCCATCATCTAAAGCGGTCAGAAATTGTGTTTGCTTATTCATTGAGGAACTCACAAAATTTCCCATTAACACAAGTTACTACCCAAAACTCTTGGAATGTATTACTCCAAGGTGCTTTTTGGAAAGAAGGTGATGATGAAAGTCTTCCTTCTAATGCGTGATCTCTGTTTCCGGTGCATATCAAGACGTCGACATCAATTGGTTTCCGTGAGAAGCCCTTCGGGTGAATAGCAGCCGTATGCAGACTTTGCTTGCTCCAGTATATACTATTTGTCATAAATCCTAGCTGAAATTAGCAGAAGACTAGTCGACTCTCATAATCCTTACTTACGGCGATTATTGAGAGAGATGTTCTCAAGCATCAGATCGGAATTTTCAATTTCGACGAGAGCCCAATCAAGGCTCCGCTCTGGAGCTGATACGAATATGAAACCAAGCTCGGGAGATATGTTGTTGTTCTCATCTTCTAGGTTGGGTAGATATGTGCGACGAGGCTTATCATCAACCTCGATACCTGTAGGGCTGTGGCAAGTAGCGGGAGGTTCTGTTTCAGGCTGGTTAGCATAAGTCATTCTTGACAGATTTATTGTGCTGCCGATACTCTTAAACTCTCCTATTTCTATTTGCTGACGAATAAACTTTTGTTGTTGAAGTTTAATTTCGTGGTGGGGGCTTCAAATAGTCTTTATGAGGCAGAAGTCATTTTATTCTGCATCACTCTCCTTCTCAAACAATTACACATTGATGGGAAGGGGAAGGATAGCTGCAGCAGCCATAGAATAGACATTAAAGGGAAATCTTTTACCTTTTGGTGGTATGTGATTGACTGTAACTAGATCCTGGCCAACAACCGAGGTATCTAGAGTCGACAATGGCGGGTCATCTAGATCACTTGTCGCTGGTAAAGAGAGAAGGTTGGACGGTATGTTCTCTAGATGCCATTAGTGTATGGCTTCATAAATAAGTCTTTGAACCTTACCTAAGCTGAGGACGGCCCCAGAATCATGTTTCTCGGCCCCGTAGAAAACGAAATTGTTCCCTGAGATGGAATCTAAAGGGTCGATAGGAGCTTGCTTGCAAGCGTAAAGAGTTATGATACCGTAGAAGAGGCCAGCTATAAAGACAATACCTCCCAGGGTGGCCTTCCGGGGCGAACCGCGGTGCTCACCCGAGATCAACACAGAAACGCCGCAGTGTCTCAAGGGCTCAATTGCGTAGACGCCAGGTGGTAATGAGGGCACTTCTGTTGTCTCTTCCATCGCAAGGGGCCGCCTCCGTCGAAAACACTCAGCCATTAGCACGCCAGGGTAGCCCTCCAGGATAGAGCTCTTATTGACCAAGCCCATTGCTCTTTGACGGACATTTTGGCTTTGGCAGCTAAAAAGAATCGTGGGATTCGCATTCTCTGGTGCTTGGCCAATCATAAAAATTTCTACCATGAGATCCATGTTCTGGATATCCAAATTCTCTAGCTGGTCCTGCAAGAGGCTTACGATAAGGGGAGAGACGCTGCTCCATAGATGTTGCGCTGGGCTGTCCTCCCTGACCTCCCAACAGCGGTACTTGCCCAAGTCCCCTATTGAGTCGCAACTCGAGCCGATGGAGAGCTCTGGTTCCGGCCAAGAACAGCCAGACATGTCGAGATTGAGAGTCTGTGCATGGGTGGTTATCGCAGCTGATGTCGGGGTCCCGAGGCAGCGGCGAGTGGACTGGCGGATGCTTTCCAAACGGAGGCTGTGGCTTTCATCCTCTCAGGGCTCATGCGACAGATGGGATGGAGGCTCCCAGATCGCAAGCCGACGTTGGTAGTTGGTAGTTCGCCGTTAGTAGCTTGACATAAGATATAGAGTAATGAATGTGCAAAATAAATCACAATACAGAGCTGACACAAGGATTGAAGTGAGGTGCTATTTAGGCAATATTGTATGCGCTGCGATGCTCAGCAAGTCAGCAGCGCCGTAACCATGCATGGGCGACTGTGAAACCAATCATCTCCGCTGTTGCAACTGAATGACGGACATGAACGAGCCCGTGTAACCTTTCTTGCAGCGTCTTGACCATGCAGAGCCTCGTCGTGGAAGATGGGGAGAGGAACAGGTTTCTGAGATACCGAATGCTCTGAGGCATGCTAAAAGGACCAGCACTGGGACTCGCTCGTTTACGAGCCATCCCAGCCAACCACGAGAGCTGCCTAAAGCAGCTAGCGGCTAGCGGCATAAATATTTGGCACGTGAGAATTTATCCTTGATTTGAGAGTTGAGGCAATAGCGAAATAGCACTTTCAGAATTCATGATAGATGTTCTAGTTGCAAAAGACACAGTTTGGAGCGAGGTTCTGCTTAAGCTAGTGGCAGTCCGAATGGGAAGGCCGGCACGTGATAAGATGAATTATTTCTCCATTCCCTTCCCAAACTGGACTAAAGCTTCTTGAACAAGGGTGAACTAAAGGATGATGAACCATGTATTCAACCCCTATACGATTTTGGGAGGTGACAGGATTTGGGTTCATGCGGGCTTTTCCGGAACCGTGGTTTCGGTCCCAGCCTGCCGAAACTCATCTATTGAACTCTCCTCCCGAGGCATGGGCGGCATTGGGTGATCAGTGGTTTATGGCCACTGGCCTCACTATGAATATACTTTCGATAACGTAAATTTGGTATGGAAGAATTGAAATTGCACGAAGTAGATGGTCCTTAAGGGAATGCATCTATTCGCAAGGGCCCCCCTTTCTCAATTGAAGAAACATGTCCATCCGTATAGGCGATTGAAGTTCTAGAACCTAGTCCTGTGGAACTGGAGCATTTATAGAGCACTTTATTTACTCAGCCTTTGCCTCGAGCTCCTGCTCAACATGCTCAGTGCCGACTTGAGTTCCTTTCTCGGTATCTGCATTTGCGCCGGCTCCAGGCATGTGAATGTAGGTGTCTTCGCCAGCTGTCTTCCTATCAATCACACGTTGAATCTCGGCATCGAGCCTTGATCCACCAGGCTTGGTGTTCCATGGCTTCGGACCGCCTTTGCTGAACATTTCTTCGATTTCCTCCAATGTTTTACCGCAAGTTTCAGGGTAGGTGAAGAATGCTTGAACGGCCGCAGCGAAGCATAGGATGCCGAAGATGATGAAGATCTTATAAGTGATATTGCGAAATGCAGGTGGGGTGAACAATCCCAAGGCGAAGTTGAAAAGCCAATTTGCAACAGCAGCTAGAGCCATACCAGTCGCACGAGTCTCGAGTGACCAGACTTCGGCCGCATACACCCAAGCGACCGGGGCGAGGGTAAGGGCGTAATGATGATCAAAAGATAGCAGAAAGCGATGATAGCGTGTGCTGGCGCACCTTGAACTTCAATCACAACATTTGCGTTAGGGGGGTTGCCCACACCGCCTGGGACATCAACGCCGTAGGTACCCATCAGTCCACCAACACAAAATTGGCATATTCCCATTCCAATGGCGCCAAATATAAGAAGTGGTCGTCGACCGGTTTTGTCGATAAAAAAGAATACAACACTGGTGAATATAATAAAGAGAGCGTATTGAACACCTGAGCTGATGAGATTGATGTTGCCCGTTAAGCCGGCCACTTCAACAAATTAGCATGAGTGTTGATAAGGGAGCCGAAAATATTAGACGCCCTCATGGGCACTTAGAATAGGGAGTTGCGGGGAGAAACAAAGAAGTAGATAACTTACTTTGGAAGACATATACAACATAATAAGTCATAACGTTGGCGCCAGACATTTGTTGCCATGCTCTATCAAATTAGTCAGCGATAACCCTTCATATGATACTTGCTCATTTGGGGACATACTGGACAGACATCCCCGCGAGTGTGCGACGCCACATGCCATTCCTTGTGAACTTTCTCCAGCCTCGAGGGGATTCTCGCTCTGCTGCAAGGACGGTATAGATTTCTTCCCATTCGGCAACAACCAATGGATCATCGATATTTCCACCAGCTTGGATGTCTGCAAGAGTCTTGATGGCCTCTTCCTCTCTTCCGACCTTTGCCAACCCTAGAAAAGAAAAACTGATTAGCTTATTTCCTTATACGTGATGGGAAGATATATGAATCCATCCGCCATTAGAGACAGGGCATAACTTACAACGCGGAGATCGAGGCAAGAATGGCAGACCACACATGAGGAAGACGGCTGGAACAAATTGGATGCCCCAAGCTGTGCGGAATGATGCGGTTCCGCTGATGAAGGAGCAGCCGTAGCCCGTGAAGAACATGATAAAAATACCCCATTCAATAGCAAGCTGTTGGATAACAATAATGCTACCACGCTTATCTTTCTTAGCAATTTCGGCGAGGTAGACCGGAACCTGGGAAGAGGTAATTCCAACACAGACACCGTTTAGGATTCGGCCTGCGATAAGCTGACCAAAGTTTTTGCATGAGACTTGTACTGCTGTACCAATGAGCCACCAGAAGCAAGCGAAGAAAATAGCATCACGACGGCCCCATTTGTCGGAGATAGGTCCAGCCATCAAGGAGCCGACGACTGAGCCGGCTGCAAGAGCTGATCCGATAGCGCCCTGAATAATGCCGTGAGGATTGTCAAAGTAAGCAAGATATTGATCTGTGCCGACTATAAATTTGTTGGCCAGGATGCTCTGGATTGGAAAGATAAATTAAATCCACTCACCAATGGCACTCATAGAACTAATATCGAAACCGAACCTGTTGAGTGTGAGCTTCAGAGCGCTGTAAGTGAAAAATATTAACTTACAGCATACCACCAACGGTAGCAATTATAGCTACGAAGTATGTATTGTAGATCTTGGGCAAACCCATGTTTCTTTCTAGGCAATGGCCCTGATGTCAAGATTGGTGAGGAGCAAGAGTCCTTCGGAAAAGTCTTGAAAATGCAGAAGGTGCTCATCTATTTGTACCCTGCCCTTGCGGCCTCCAATTCCGAACCATTAGAAAATTAACGTGGAACCAAGCTCACCTTCCCTACCTCTCCCAGACGTGCCATCAACCTTCACAGTGCAGCAGTCCATTGCCCTAACAGCTTTCAGGGGCAACTTCCGCGAAACGGCCGACAAAGAAGGGATTTGCCTGTATGCGGTGGATGGGACCCTAGAACTTCGACTCCGCACGATGCTTCTCAAGTCTGGGGAATGCCTAGAGCAGGCAAGGCGGGGCTCCGCAGAGATTACCTATAGGTGCGGTTGAAAAGAGGGGGGTAAGCGAGTGCAAGCGACCGCCAGGCCATGGATAGTAGTGAAGAGTGGCCTCCTCATTGAAAATCGATGGCACTATCATAGCTTACGAAACTTCTCTGCGTAGTACACCAGTGGTAGACAAAATACATGTGAGAGCGTATCTCGCCGTTGGAGTGTGGGTGCGGCCGGGGCAAGACGGGGGCGTCGCGCGGGGATCAGAAGGCGGAGAAACTGGTGATTGCCGAGGAAATAAACCGAGACTGGACTCACTGGAGCTCCCCCTGTCTAGCATTTCAGGCCTGTGATTTGTGCGTATGTAAAATCTGGCTGCATCTCCCCGCCGCCTCGCCGCTTGTGGCTGGAGCCGTTGGGAATGCTTGTCATCGCTTGAAACTATCCCCGAATCAAGACCTGCAGCACTGGCGACTGACATGAGTGGTGACGAGCTTCTGTGGGATGACAACAGTGACAGCTCAAACTCCTCTTCAGTGCTGACCGGTTTGGAGAAAACCCATAGGGTCCCGTTCATTTGTGCAAAATACAGGTGCATGACGTTCCATGACTGCACTGCAGACGCACATTTCCTGGCCCCAGAAACCTGTGCCAACCCGAGTGGTTCGTTCATCGAACCCCCCCGCCATGGACATGTTCCCCAGTGCTTGTAAAATGGAAACTGCCCAAGTGGAAGACATCCACTCTAAATTCTCCCAGACTTGCTGTTGCTCCGCTCTGTTTAACGCCACAAATCATACCATCTATCCATAACAATCTGCATGCATCTCCTTATCTCATATGTAGCCGTTATATCAATCGTGCGCTGGAAGAGAGGAGGGAGAGAGCGCTTCTGGGCCGAAGGACAGTGGAAGCAACTACGATGCATGAGCTTGAATTCAACCAGGGGCAAGGGTCCAGCACTTACCTGTTCCAATTTCATAACTACAAAGGCTCCGTCCTTATCAAACATAAAAATCGGTATTTGGGGATCGCAAAATTCACGAATACTGCCATCAGATGTCAGCAGCTCAATACTTTGTGCCGCAACTCTTCTCGAGACTCTACTTTTCAGGTGTGAAGTCAAGCGTAGCACTCACAACTGCCTGCACATTCCACAAGGACTTGCGGGGGGACTGATGTCGGTCGCGACTGCAACCGCTTTGAACTTCTTGTGCCCCTCCGTGACGGCTTTGCCAAACGCTACTCTTTCAGCGCAGGTTCCAACGGGGTATGAGGCGTTCTCTACGTTCGCGCCATCAATGTAAGAGCCGTCGTCGGTGAGGATAGTAGCGCCAACGCGGAATCGTGAATACGGGCAGTAAGCAGTGGCTTTCGCGGAGGAGCTTCGTGAGTAGAGCGCCTCGAATTCGGCGGTGCCCAGACCGTAGTCCTTACAGGCTTGGAAGACGTCGGTCTCCTTGGTTGAGGAGAGAAGGCTTATCGCCATTGTGAAAGTGTTTTCGCAAGGAGGATGTGAGAGCGAGAGCGAGATGATTCAACGATAGTGATGTTCGGCACATGCCGAAGCCGCGATGCCAGGCTGCATTCGGAAGGAACGCCTCATATCAAGTGATGAGAAGACTAAGTAGACTTGAGCTCTCATTACTGCACCCAAGGAGGTAGGGAAAAGCTTCCTAGCCCTAAATTTGGGACTTAGAGTTTCTGAAGCCCCTATACTAGTATACGGGTTCAAGTGAACTGAAATCAAATTGCAATGTCATATATTCATCCGGGTCATCTGGTCAAGGAAATTGGAAATTTATACTACTTCGAAAATACTAGAAAAGTACTAATAGGGTTTTATGTTGTCGTCGATACCTCTTGCATCGTGTTAATTAATAATGGCCATATCCATAATAACTCACCCGAGCAGGGTGATTATGGCTTTTGGGACCAACAAAGAACGGACCCAGTATCGTTTCAAATCGGGAGTATGTTTAGCGATTAAAGTGGTATAAGAGATAACAATCAAACTTGGGAGACCACTACTTTTCGATGGCTTGTTTCGTTACAACCAAGTTTCCAAATCCTAATTCCTATCTTGGTAATCAAATCTCGGTAGGTAGCATTACTTGCCTTTTCTGTTCACGATGTTCTTTGAAGACTATTTAGGGAGTACTACCAGAGGTATTTGATCATCTGAGAATATATATAATCCCATTGAAAACACACTTTCTAGTCTCTACATCTAAATGGGTACGGTCAAAGGGTTCATAACACTGTAATGATATTAGAAAAAGGTACATTGGGATTTAATGAGTGACTTACCTTGCACCACCATCAACAACCATATTGGCTCCTGTTACATAGGAGCTGAAACCACTTGCAAGGAACCCTGCCACACGTCCGACTTCAATGGGAAGACCCGAGCGTTCTAATCCGATGTGATTTTTCTGGCTCTGCATAGTATTTAGAAATCAAGAGAAAATTGCTACGAACTCATAGTATCTTACTTCTTTGGACTGTAGACTCGCGGGTGGGAACTGGGAGGTCATGCCCCTCATATCAAACTACACCATGAATTAGCTTTCGATGAAGAGTACTCTGGCGCTGAGACAATACCCCTTGTAAATCAACTCCAACGTCAATTTGACCGGGAGAAATACAGTTTATTCTCACACCAGTACCTGATTTCTGGTTAACTTAAATGGTTAGAATCGATCCAATAGTGAGATACCTTTTAGTACAGCGACTCCGGCGCGAACAACCCCAAGAGCAGCATGCGATGCCATCGTAAAAGCAGGACCCCAGCAACCTTCGACGATTAGTATTTAAATGCCTTTAGTTGCAATGAATATCATACCGCCATACGTGCTCGCTACCGAGCTCACAACAATAATGCTTCCGTATTTCTGGTCTTTCGGCGCTGCATTGGGATATGCAAGTTTGGGTGTGGTTTTCGTCATTGCGGGCGGAGCATATTTCAGTGCGAAGAACGGGGCCATGCTGTTTGCCTCAAAACACTTCTGCAGATCTGCTGGCGTGGTTGCTTCAAGAGAAGATGGCCCAAGTAGCCCGGAAGAGCACACCCATACATCCAATCTGCCCCAAGAGTTCAACACATCGTCGATCAAGCCCAATGTTTCTTCCTCTTTAGCTACATTGAATGGATAGCCAATGACCTTGGTATTCGGGTAGGGCTTTGCGACATCATCGATGAGCGCAGTGTAGCTGGCGCTCGTCCCTTTATCGCAGGCTATTTCGAATTAGAAAGGGGTAATTGAAGGCTGTATTCGAGCGAAAGAGGACTCGCATGCGGTCATAATGGCGTCCAAACATACCGTAAATGCAAGCAGCGCCGTGAGCTATACACAATGTCAGCGGGTACTTGTATCTGAGCGTAGAGCGTATCTCGTATGTCAATTGTGTCAAAGAAAAGGCATAACAGCATAATAAATACCAAAAATAAGGAATTGATAGACTAACACGCTAATTCATGTATGATTGCCTGCCCGACAGGCTGCTGAGCGCCAGTAACAACGCATACGAAGCCATACTGTTCGGCTGTCAGTCGCCCGTCTTGGTGGGCAATGTAATCTCAGAAAACATACGAGTTTTCCATCAGCCCGGTATGGGGAAAAGTGTTCTGTGTCCATGTTACTGGGCATTGCAAAAGGAAAGAATCCTGAGAGGATTCAAATATATCTTTGAGCTATCTTTGGCGGGAGCACTAAGGTAGTCAGGACTGGAAGAGAGATTTACTTTGCTCAATTGCGATTTCACCGGCGCGGAGATCTGCAATCAATCAGACGGCATAGAATGTAATGCGCTTTGGAACCCAATCATAATTCTTATACTTGCAGTAAGGCTGGAAATTCGATTTAGCGCGAAGTGGTGTAGTGACGCTTCTCCGAGGTGTTGTTTTGATAAGGTAGAGCTTGCTGGATTTTAGTGTGCGACCCCACATAACCTTGCAGCATAACATCCAATTCATGAATGCCAGCGGGTTTTTCTCCTCGGTCAAATGATGCCTCATCGATAATTGCCTTTACAGATGCTCATGGTGTTTATAAGTTTTTCTAGTGTCATCGGCCGAATCTATCCTTGATGTGCTCATCATCACCGAGTTTTAGTTGCCTTTTTATTATTATTTCACTCTTAACTGCGCTATTCCTACCAAGTTTTAAGAGTGAGGTTACGGAGTACCGTAACAATTTCAATCTTCCCCATCCCTTGGACTGGTTGTTTGCCTCTTTTGAAAGGATTTCACTAAGTTTTAGATGAGGCCCACGATAGCGCAATTTAATATTTCATGTCCTTTCTATTTATTAGTAAGGTTGGAAACGATTTTCGGGTTTTCAGCAGACCTTTATAAAGTATCATAGGTGTCGTCTGTCGCTCAAAGTGCTTCAAGTGGCGAAAGTTTGTTTCAACTTCCCGTTAGCTACCGTATAAATTTAGGTTTGAGATGACGAGGAATTAAGCCAATTATTGTTCAATGTCCTAAGATTATTGGGAAAATTACTCTTTTGTAGGAGACACGTTTTATTGGCGGAGACTTTTGTTAATGGAACTCTTTAGCAGAGGCTTCTTGAAATCTGATATCTTCATAAAGCCACTTTTTCCATTTACAAATTTTTTTTCTGCAGGTAGTTATTTAAAATTAGTCTAACTGCAACATATGAATATACATTTTACGTTCGTCCAATCTTTCAGCGCTCTCGAAACGAAAGTTACAACATTTTGTTGTCGTCGTAATTTAAGTTATCTCCGTGTTGTGTTAGCCGCAACTCCGGCCTCGGCTTTTCTCTACGTCATGCCCGAAATTTTGCGGTAATTCAGTTGTAAAACAATTTCAACCAACCTTTGTCTTCCCATCTCCTCCACGTTCAATAGTCCCCAGCACATAATTACGGACTCTCGCCCTTCCCCTTCATTACACACAGAAGAGATAATTTGTATCAAGGGATATGCGTTCTTCAATCCTGCGACGAAACCAACAACTCCGCGGTACCTACGAAGCATCAACCCGTCGCAACTTCGCTACAAGCTCTTCACGAACCGCTCGACCTACCCCTCAAACTCTGCCAGTCATGCAGATGCAGTAGACAATACTCGCAAACTCCAAGCTCGTCTTTACCTCAACGGCGTTTTCAAAGCTCTCATACTTCCTCTCAAACGGCCACCAATAGTACTCCCAAAGCAAGCCCAATACCACAGACACACTACGAATTCTTCCCAAAAACACTACCGAAAGGACTGCCGCCATCAGGACCTTTCCACGTTGATGCGCGCGAATTACGGAGAGAGTTCTTGCAATTGCAAGCAGTGGCGCACCCGGACCGACACCCTTCACACATGAAAACTCGTGCTGAAGCTACATCGGCGCGAATAAATGAGGCGTATAAGACATTACAAAATCCGCTACTACGGACGCAGTACTTACTGAGTTTAAGAGGGATTGATGTTGCAGAAGATGAGACTGCGAAGACCGAGGATCCGGAATTGTTGATGGAGGTACTGGAAACTCGCGAGGAAATTGAGCATGCGCAGGAGGAAGAAGATTTGATTGAAATGAAGAAGATAAATGACGAGAGAATTGCGAAGAGCGAGGAGATCCTCGACAGAGCTTTCAGAGAGGACGATATGAATCTTGCCAAAGGGGAAGCTGTCCGGATGCGATACTGGGTTAATATCAAGGATAGTCTGGACGCATGGGAGAAGGGCAAGCCGGTTGTGCTTGTCCATTGAAAGAATTCGGAGTAATTAATGGATTTCCTAAAACTTAAAAAATTTCGAGCAATCGAGGCTGCATCAATAGGATATAGAAGCTGCACATAGACGGCAGAAAAACGATGATACCCAAACTGTACCGTTACAAATATTTACATCTCTTCCCTTCAACTGCATGCCTCCTTCCATTATCTCTTTCTCCATACACCTATACACCTAAAGCTGCTCTGACGCCGATTGTAGTAATATCAAGTCCCTTAGATGCTTCAAAAAAGACAATGGTATCTTTCGCGACAAAGAGCTCAACAATCTAACGTCCCGATTCTGTTAGAAGAGATACTACGGAGGAAAATTCGCGGAACCTGCAAGCTATGTATTCCTCATCTAGCAGGCCCCAATAAATTAACGAGGTTGTTGATATCCGGGGAAAAGCCCAAAGCTGGTGTTGAACTTGAGGAAGAGGTTTCCGTGGCAAGGTTGTTCGAAAGACCACTTGTGGACGGTGCTGGTGACGAACTCGAAAATGTATCTGTGTTATTACTGCTCGGTATGTCACTTGGGGTCAGTGCTGGTGTTGGATTTGCAAATGTATTCGTGCTAGTGCTGTTTGATACCTCACTCGAGGCCGGTTTTGTTGCATACGGGCTTCTGTAAGGGGATTCATATGAAGACATTGGCAAAGCCAGCGAAGCATTCGTCACCACTACTTTTGAATTTGGCTCCATGACTGTCACGATTTCGCCATCCGGCTTTGTGGCGACGAGTTTGGTTCTTCTACACAGCTTATTCGACCGTTTGTGAGGAATTTCGTAATTTTTGATAATGTTTGAAATAGTTGGTGCGCACATTTTATTCCGAAAACCGCACAGATGTATTCATGCACTTGGGTCTGATCAAATTCTGGCCGCCTTTGAAGTAGATCTCGAATAGCCTCCGCAATCTTGTCCTGATTCTTTAGTGGTTTTGGGTCACTTGGCTGACGGTAGTCAAAACTCATCTTCTGTATTTTAAGGACGCGTCGCCGTATGTATGTGACAGTGCTGTAGGTAGTGTTGAAAGACTCTGCTATCGCGTTCATATTGGGTATCTTATTGTTTTTATGTGCAATATCAATTGCCAGCTCAATTGCTTCAACAACTTTTTTAGGTAGTGGAGGGGCCATCGTCTGCGAGACTTTTTAGCGTCAGTTAAATAGAATATGCTGAGATGCAGCAAGACAATGTGCTAAGATCCAGAGAGGCAGAAACAATATTCTGGTTTTAGCACTTGAGCTTCTTGAAGAGGCTACCCTCGGTGCCGAAAAAAGAACAAGTTGTGGGCCACTAGTTAGAAACGAAACTCAAAATTGAGAAGAAAATACTTACAATATTCTTGAAGACGAGGCTGAAAGGGGAGTCTCTGAGGAACTCCGAAACGAATGAAGCTGAATCAAAATGTCAGGTCATTAGCGGGCTTCCTAAGCGAAAGACAGGGGTAGATCTGATGACGGAAGGGTCGTTTGATATCCCCTGGAACTTTTTTCATTAATAAGAACACTGTTTACCTAGGTATTTTCAACCACAAGACGCTTCAGGAAGTGCAGTATCGACGCGTGTGTTTTCCAATTGCATTAATATCATCCGAAATGGTAGTTCTGGCAACATAAACGTCAGAACGCTTCTTTTGCGGGCCTTCGGGCTTCGCTTTCACCCAAGGAGGACTCCAGCCATGGCGACCTGTCTTCAGGGTTTTGTTGTCGCGGCCTGCAGGAATCGGATGACAACAAGCTTCACTTCTGGGATTCTACTTGCGTCAAATATTGTGCCACTGCTTACACGCCAAAGGAACTCGGTCGTATCCCTTTACATTTCCAAGCCGTATGAGCAAGACCAATCTGCTTACCTACGGACCTCCACAAGAGGTTTCCACACTTCACGAATCTCACAATCAAATTCTAAGTTCACCTACGGAATTGCGTCATCATTTACAGCTAAAGACCGTCGATACAACCCCGACAGAAATGTATTCAACTTCAACCCCTATAATCATATTCGCGCGAGACGAAAAGACAAGAGAACCCGACCAGACAGTGGACAAGATGCTTTCTTTATCAGCAGAGTGGGAGAGAGCTCCGATGTTGCTCTTGGGGTTGCAGATGGCGTGGGAGGTTGGATAGACTCTGGAGTCGATCCAGCTGATTTTGCACATGGTTTCTGCGATTACATGGCGCACGCAGCATATACACATCGACCGGAGGAGTGGAAGGTACCATTGACTGCACGAAGTCTGATGCAGCGTGGATACGAAGACATATGCAAAGACGACACGGTTAGAGCTGGTGGAAGCACGGCTTGTGTGGCTATTGTGAAGGGCAGTGGTGATCTGGAGGTTGCGAACTTGGGAGATTCAGGATTCGTACAATTGAGGCTCAATGCGGTACACAGCTCCTCAGAGCCTCAAACTCATGCTTTCAATACACCCTATCAACTAGCGATCGTTCCGAAGAAAGTTTTGGCACAAGCAGCGGCTTTTGGGGGAACGCAACTCTGCGACTTTCCCAAAGATGCCAACGTCTCGCAACATCCACTACGACACGGTGATGTGCTTGTCTTTGCTAGTGATGGAGTCTGGGACAATTTGTCCAGGCATGATATTTTAAAAATCGTTTCAAAGATAATGATTGGAGCTAGGGCTTGGGTACATACGGATAAGGGAATTGATGTGGGAGCTAGGTTACATTCCTATATTATGGCTGATGATGGTAAAAGTGGTGCGGAGGAGATACCCAGCTTACAGAGCTTTTTGGCAGTAGGAATTACAAGTGAGGCGAAGGCGGCCAGTGTAAATACGAAGCTGGATGGGCCATTTGCTAGGGAGGTACAAAGAGAATTTCCTCATGAAAATTGGCGTGGTGGAAAAGTTGACGATATATGCGTTGTAGTAGTAATCGTTTGTGAAGAGGGGAAGTGAGGCCCCAGTGCCAAGAAGGTTTGCAACCTCAACTGGAGCTGTACGATATCTCTTAATAGGAGCCTGCTTAAAAAGGGGGAAAGCAGAGCCTGTATGATGGAGGTTGCTCTTTTATAGAAATGGGGGCTCCAGCAGCTAATGAAGTATGCATTTAGAACGAATGATAGTAATTGATGCCTTTTGCATCTAACCGTCAAGAATGTGGGGAGGATTTCTGGCTAAAAACAACCTTAAACCGATGTCATGCCCTCCAACCAGGATTAAATCCTGATGTGCTGCAATGTACATAAAGGCAAGAAATTCTCCTCACCTCATCTGTCTTCCATCTTCTTTCCATCACG
>JAAMPI010001200.1:0-17962 GCA_013054445.1 Cudoniella acicularis
CATTTTCGAACGATCGGCTTCTCGAGCTCATGCGAGATCTGTATCACGCACAAGTGCCGGGACTAGTAATACAGTTCTCACAGAGGTCGAGCGAGAAGAATTTGAAAATAAGAATGCTGAACTTCGCGATCGTATCAACAGCCTCAAAATCCACAATCAAGATCTTCAACGCGAACTCGAATCATGTATGGAAGACTTTGAGACCGCTGTAGAGCAGAAAAAACAAGCTGAAGCCCTCGCGACTGAGCTCCAAGAAGCGCTCGAAGTTGCTGAAACTGATTTACTCACCATGCAAACCGATCGAGACGAGGCTTTGCAAGGGCAAGAGGAAGCCGAGATCATGTTTGAATCTCTTCGGAAAGAAGCACAAGAGGAACTAGACGGGTTTGCCGCTGAAGCTGAAGAGGCTCAGGCAGAAATCGAGCGCCTTCAGACGGAGTTGGCTGACACGACCGAAAACTTCAATGCGCTTCAGAACGAGATGCGGGAAATGAGTGAGGGTGTTGTCCGCTTAGAAGATGACCATGAACAAAAGTCACGCCGCATCCAAGATTTGGAACGTGACTTGGAGGACGCCAACCGGGAGCTTGAGCAAATGGAGAAGAATCTCGTTGAAGCGAACGGTAAGATCAATCGCCTGAGCGTACAGCAGGAATCCAGTCAAGGAGAGATTGCCTTCCTCCGCGAAGAACAAGACGGCGACAAAATCAAGATTGGCGACTTGGAAGCTGCAGTGCGACATACCGAGCAATGTCTTCGTGAAGAGAGGGAGCGCATCAAGGAACTTGAAGAACGGCTCGCATCAGAGCGACACCAAAGAGAGGTTGTTGCTGGTAAAGAGAAGCAAGAGATACAGCAATACATTAATGAGCTCAATCGTGAGGCTTCTGGGGCAAAAGACGAGTCCAGACGGTTACGCAAGAACCTGACATCGAGGGAAGTAGAAGCTGCTGAATGGAAGCAGCGGCTAATGGAACTCGAGAACAATCTGAGAGAAGCACTTGGTGACCTCAACGGGACACGGTCAAGTTTGCTCAACGTAAGTGCCACCCTTTTGGTAGATATCAATAAGCTAACAACTTGCAGTCAATTGCCAAGCTTCAAAGGGAGCTAGAAAATACGATCAGAGACTTAGATACCAAGAAAGAGTCACTCACTGAGAAAGAACGCCTCATCCGGCAACGCGATGCGCTTCTTGAATCACATGCCCTCGAGTCCCGAAAATTGGCTGACATGTTGGATAAAGAACGTCAATTGCATCGAAATACAAAGCATCAATTCGAGACTTTTCAGAAGACCACTCACCATACTACTCGTACCCTCAGCCAACAAGAAGCTCGTGTTCTCGAACTCGAAACTTCGCGACAACAGGATCGCCGCAAAATTGCGTCCCTAGAAACCAATTTTAAGGATCAGATGAACGAGCGCAATAATTTACTTCTTGCGCTTTGGAATCGTCTTAGTGCGTTATGCGGCATAGATTGGACTCATAACAACAGTCTCATCAATGGTCGGGCGCTTCCATCCCTCGAGGCAGTGACTACTATGCTACCGGGATTTTCCAAAAATCTTATTGCTGCCGTCAAAACAATCGAATCTTTGGTTGGAGACTTTAAAACAAGGATTCGAAGCGTTGAGAAAGATTTGTGGAAGGAGTATCAGACACTTGAAACAAACCTTGAATTGCGCACCAAGCGTTTGGATCGCCTTGAGACCATGGCTAGAAGTGCCATTCCAGGGGGAAATGGCGATGCGAAGGCAGAAATTGCTAAATTGAGAGACGTGAACAGGACTCTGAAGACGGAAGTGGCTAGTCTCAGAGTTGCTCGCGATGTTCGTAATGGTGCCTACCAAGATGGCAGCCCTAGTCCTTCAGTTCCTACAGGTCCTCGGAATAAGATCGTTGATAAGACACGCACATCCACTTTAACGAGAACGAGTACTTCTTCTTCAGCGGTTGAGACCTTTGATCGCCCTCAGCCTTCGAGAAGAGGGAGTACTAGTACTGGCACGACACCGAAGAGTCCAGGCAGGGACAGCCTAAATGACGACGGATACACACCTGATCTTCGGTGGCAGGTCAGATTGCAGGAGCTGGAATACAAATTAAAAGCCGAGAGAGAGGCTAGAAAAACAGACCGCTCAAGTGCGCGACAGAGATTACAAGAAGCAAGTCGAGAAAATGCCGAGCTGGTAGCTGAGGTTGAAAGGAACAAGGTTCGGGCGCAAATGGGACGGTGACGAGGAGTTTTTTTTTTATGCTATGAAAATAAACAGAATGGGAGATGGTTGGGATGAGATGAATTTGTATGATTACATGTAACTGATAGGTCGTGCTTGCATGGGCTGCAAAGCGAGGCGAGGCGTTTGATATCGTTGATTCATTACATGCAAGAGCGGCGCTTTGGGATGGGTGGGACGTTAAGACGATTCGATCGATCAGTTACTTACTGCTAGTCTTGGAAGCACAGGCAGGCGACTCATCATGGTAAGGAGAAAGCCATATGTATATTATGCTGCAGTTTGGTTGCCATAAACTTTTTGTTCCTGATCTGTCTCTCTGCGATTTTATTGATAACAATGGCAAGCCAGTCTGACAGTAATCATGGATATCATTCTACGACTATCAAAACCGAGAACTGGTATTAAACAAGTGTTCAGTGATTTAGAAGATTTCCCTATGAGCCTGGTCAGCTAGGTCTGCGTTTTCAGGCTACTTTTAAGCGATTTCCAGGCGTCGTAACCCCGCTTTCAGGCTTTCGAAAACGAAAGCTATCGCGATCACTTGAATGTTATAAAATAACTAAGAATAATTATAGTATAGAAAATAAGTAATCGTATGTTTTAGAAGGTAAAGATACTTTTTAATAACTAGCTTTTAAAAGTTTACGACTTTTGATTTTTGATTTACTAGTAAAATATCCTGAAAATAGACTTAGCTGGCAAGGCTCGTTACTCACTCTAGACGGAGGTTCCCCCGGAGTTTGCCTTATTAGTCGACAAGTTGTCTCAGCCCTAAATAATGCCATCAGGCCAAAGTTGCGTTAATTTACTCGTATCCTTTGAAATACGTGAAGTAAGACACGCCAATCTAATCAGATCTCAACATATGCCTCGTCACCGCTCTATTATTTCCTTTCCTGCGGGATAACGAGACATATTTACGAGATATTTGTTCTTCAGTGCGGCATATTATCGAGCTTTAAATAGCTTTTGTTATTCTGTGTGGTTGGAGCTTTATGCAGCGTTTCGGGTGTAAAGATGTGGCTTCTGCAAGAGATCGTTGTTAGAAGGCTGCTGTCTCGGGAGGTTGTTGGTGGGTATATAAGCCGAGGCCTCGACATTCAAAGCTTGCATTACTTCCTCGGATTTTGCGATTTACGAAATTTTAATAGTTGAAGATGAAGTTCTTTGTGATATTTACTAGTGTTTTCACTCTAGCTTCGGCAAATATATTTTACCCTCGAGCTTGCAGCGGAGATAACTGCAACAGAGCCATCAGCGGGCTTCAAGATGGGGCATCCCGAGTCACTAGCCGCATTTCCGACTGTAACAGCTACCTCTCAGCAACAGTTATACCCGCAACTAGGTACTTGAAATATCTCAATCAAATTCTTTCCCAAAAATTTCGACTGACAGCGCATTTCCTAGCACGAGCACCGTCACCGCAACCTACTACGTCGTCCTCATTGACAACACGCCGCCTCCTTCCACCCTATCAAAGAAAACCGTTGAACCTCCAAACACGCCCGTTACTATAACTCCTACTTCCATCCCGGCATACGTCACTACAGCTTGCGATGGTAACGCCACGCCCGTTTCTGTGAGATGGTCATCAGCTTGTTTGTGCGCTGGCGCAAGTGCTGTTACCACGACGAGCCCCTCCCCTGTAATTACCACTCTCCTCTTTCTTCCCCTTTCTTACATATATTGAAACTAAAACTCCCAGATCGCCTACTCAACAACATACACCACGCAAACCGTAACCAGCTTCCTCGTCCTCGCCTCCCTAACACCACCCCAATACCTAGTCCTAACACCTCTCGCCTCCTTCCCCCCTCTCACCGGCGTTCTCTTCACCCCCCTCCTCTCCTCCGCCTCCATCTTCACCCTCACCAGCAGCCCTTTCTTCCCCCCTAACAGCGGCTTCACCAGCGCCGGCGCGCTGTCCTCCTCCAACCTCTTCCCGTACCAGCTCGCGGGCTCGGATTCCCCTTATCTCTATTTTGGGTCTACGCAACAGTTGTTGGGACAGGATGATGTGGATTCGATTATTGCGCCGTTGGGTTTGACGATAGAGGCTATTAATATGGTGGATGGGGATAGGACGCTGATGGCTTGTGAGGGTGTTGAGGGGACGGGGAGTCCAGTGCTGGGGTTGGCGGTGACGGAGGGAGATGGGGATACGGTGCCAAGTACCGGGGCGAGCTGTGAGGGGGTAGAATTGGTGGCTGTGCCGTTGCCATTGTGAGATTTGTGGTGGGATGTGGGGAGCTGAGGAGGTGCTGGGGGATGTCTAATGCTGGGAGTCACGGTTTTGAGAGTAGCTGTGTGAGGGTTTTCCCTTTGACTGGCTTGAAATTTGAAAACTGCATGAAATCGAATGAAATTCTTTGTAATTCCGAAACAAACTACAAATACAAGGCATAATATAAGTAGCATAGACAGAAAACCCACGCAGGCCACACTCCTTACGTTTTGATAGTGTGTCGCAGTAATATAGTATTTATTTTCTCGGGCACTAGGGTGACTGACATAGCAGCTTAAACTTAGAAACAGTCGAGGGGACAAGTGAAGGCAAAACTAGAAGCTTCTACTTTCGAGGTTCTAAGCTATGATGCAATTTCCAAGGGAACACATATATTCTACCATTTCCATCCTACAGCTACCCCAGCTTCTCACTTGCATCATCAAAATCCTCATTGAGAATAGCAGTCTACTCATCCCATTCCTCTAAGTCCTCTTTACCTTCCACTTCCCTTGTTACCTCCCCTGCACCACCACCTTCCCAAGCAAAACACCTTTCTCATCATAAATACTGACGCCATCACCACAGCCCACCCAAAGATTGCCTTTCGTATCAACTTTTATCCCGTCCGGAATCCCTGTTCCTACGAGGGCGAAGACGCCGGCTTCGTGGTACAGGGGGAGACTGGAGTTTAGGATTAGGGTTATAGAGGGTGAGGGGCCGAGGAGGGTATGGAATTTAGGGGAGAATATTTGGAAGCTAGGGGTGTTGGTGGAGAGGGGGAGCGTGGCGTTGGGGTTTGTGGCGAAGGCGAGGGGGGAAGATTGCCTGTGTTTTTTTTTATCGGGATTTTAAACGCTATTTAGAGAGTGAATTGGAAATTTGGAGACCGTACCTGTATTATAGAAGCATTCTGTCCTAGAACTCCAACTATAACGCTATCAAGATGCAGTACAGCCCGAAGCGAAAGAAGTCTCATTTTGGCAGCAATTTTTTCCCTTTCTAGGACTATTTCCACAAGATCAGATTTCAGGGCGACAAGACATATTTTATAACAGAGGCTAAGAGCACGTTTCTTGACTAATTTCAGTCTTTTCACACGCCAAGATCTCCAAGCTAGCTGGACGTGACGTGATACTCTGAACTTAATTTCAGAATATTGTCGGGCCGGCGTTGGTGACCAACAAGTAAAACACGAGATCATCCGTATGGTGTTCCCTTGTATTTTGTGCTTAGCATTACGGAGTTGTACTTTTCTTCGTGTTAGGGAGAAAATTAAGAGATATATATCCTATGATATATCGCAGTGAGGTGGTTTCTTTAGATGACTCTGTATATTCTAGCCCTTGTACCCTACTCCCTCATCCATCCCCTTCCCGTCCAAGTAACATAAATCCTACTCCACACTTCCCTTCTTTTCTCCCGCTTCATTACCCACTCGAGGCTCAACAGCTGAGGTCTCATGCGATTATTTTCATTTTCAACATCCCCCTTCATGTCGTTGCTCATCAAAAAGCCACGCATTATAGCTTGCACACCCATCCTCACACTCCTCTATATTATCTTAAGTGCAGCCCCTGATCCTTATCTTATAAACCCCTTACTCCCTCCTCCTACAACTTCTTTATATAAAGCGCTGAAGTGCCTCCAAAACCGAATAGTAGCAATCCCTCTCCTCACACGTCCATTCGCTCTACTCTATCCCTCCCTCCCAAAAAGTTCTAAAATCCCCCCATTCTCACTAGCATGCGCCACCTAAACTGCACTCCTCTTCCCCTTATCCCCCACTCAAGGATCCAAACCCCCCTCCACCAACATCTTAAGAACTTCCACAGCAGCAGTATACGCACTTACCTCTAATTCCCCATATACTTTCCCCACAATAACATGCAGTAATCCCTGTCCCTCCTTATTCCTACCGCTCAAATATGCGGCCGCGTTCATGAATACAGGGAAGCCTGCTTGTATTTGGGAATCGCTTTTGCGCAGGAAGAAGAAGATGGGCGTTTTACCGAAGGAGTTGGGAGTGTTGACGTCTATGCCTAGAGCGAGGAATTGGTGGAAGAGGAGGAGGAGGAGATCATCTAGCCCCTTGTGTATAAAGCCACGGTCCCAGTTGTAGAAGTGGGAAGAGAGGGCGTGGAGGGTGGTGTTTCCCTCTGGATCCGACTCGAGAGGGTCTGCGCCGTGAGTCAGGAGTGGGTCGATAGCCCAGAGCTGTTTACTGCGCAGGGCGTGGTGGAGGGGCGTGAGTCCTTGTGTATTTTTTGTTGTGGCGAGTGTGAGAGCGCGAGCGTGGTCTAGGAAGAATTGTAGCTCGTCGATTCTAGGTTCGTTAAAGGAGCTTTGGTTTGCGTAGCCAGTGATCAGGTAGTATAAGGCGTTTCGGCCTTCGTTACCAACAGCGTGGATGTCTGCTCCTTTAGAGAGTAGGATCTGCGCCACACTTCAGAAGAGTCTTAATAATGAGTAGCATTTGAAGCCGTGACTCTTGGTTGTTGAACTCATTACTGGCAGCGAAGTGGACTGGGTATGAAAAAGTGACAAGATCTCTTGCGTTCGACCTGCGAGACAAGTAGTTCTCGTTGTCAGACTCATCACTCTTAATAGTCACTGGATTTTCGACTTCTAGCGGGGCATTGAAGTTCGTTCCAAGCTTAGAGAGGAGGTCAACTGTAACTGAGCCCTGATTTTGAATCACGTCGAAGATGTAAGGTCTTTTTCTAGCAGGGACATCTGCCCCGGATTTTATCGACTGTTGTATAATATCGAAATTTGAACCAGACTTGTTCAGACAGGATATACCTTTGTTGTCCAAGACGTTGGGGTTAGCCCCGTGCCGCAGTAGAACCTTCACAGCAATCGACCTTCTCTTACAAATACGTGGTTCTAAATAATAAAGGGTAGTGTGTAGGGACGTGTAGCCAAATTCGGTTTTCAACTCAGTATTAGCTCTACACTGGAATAGGTACTCCAGAGCTGGAGTGTGCCACCAGTACCTGCATTTGGCAAGAATATGTAACACCGTGGCCCCATTTTTGGTCTGATAATTGATGCCAACCTTGAACATTTCAACCAAGACCTTGATGGCTTCCAAGTTTGGAATCGTTCTTTCACGTGCCACATACAGAAGTGGGTTGACTCCTTCGTCAAATTTATGCCTCATATCTTGTATCCATGTTGGATTGGCGGAGAACAGTGCTCCTCCAACTTGTTCTAGGTATGATGCATAACCCCATTTAGCCATGATCCATAAGCAAGAGTCTTTAACACAACCATATTTGATGGATATTTCAGCGCCAAGACTCTGAAACTTGTTGATGCCATGTTGATTCTCCGTCAAGAGAAGGGCCTGAAATATTTCTATTATGTTGCCATTTGTTGTCCCGGCCTCTTGTATAAGACATTCCACGCCTCTGAATCTTGTCAAGCAGTACTTTTCGAGAATTAAGTTCCACGGCGGGAAGAGACGAACGTTTTTATGACTGTCAAGGTCATCTTCCTCCTCTTCCTCATAATGTTGACATTATTTAGAGCGGGCAACTGCTCAGCCGTCTGGTCTTCAGCTAATTGACGAGCTCCAGGAACGTTGAGCAACTCATCCGCAAGAACTCCACAGTCTGAAGTAATTGCGATTTCAAAAATACTCTTACTTTTTCGATGGACGCTGCGTAACGTAGAAGACGTCATGAACGAAACATCTGCGCCGTATGTAACGAGGTCTTTTACTATCTGCCGTACCCCAAGGGTTTGGTCTTCAGTAAGTATCCAAGCCGAGATAGATGTCAAAAGTTTCTTGAATTGTTCGCACATAGTCAATGGAGTTAACCCCTCCGTAGTCTTCTTGTTTGGATTCGCCCCCGCCTGAAGCAGTATTTTTACACTCTCAGACCTGCCGGATTTTGCGGCCAAGTGCAAGGCTGTCAGCCCAGTTTCATCGATATAGTCGATGAAGTTATTCCAAGCGCGTGAGAGGAATAAATCAACCAATATTCCAACAATATTGCTTTGGCGTTCCTCACAAGCTGCATGCAGGACTGTTTGACCAGGGTAACTGCAGACAGGTGGATCTGCTCCATCCCGAATGAGCCGCTCAACCATATCCGCTGAATTTTTGGCAGCGAGATAAATCGGCCGAAATCCCCGCGCATCTGAGGAATTGATATCCAGATTGCATTTTGGACCCAAAAAGTAGTTGTAGGGGATTACGACCTTTGCTTTGTACCTCACACAAAACATTGACTCAAACAAAGGTGTTTGGCTATCATTGTTCGTTGATAAGGGCAGAACTCCAAATTTAAGAATCAAGTCCAGAAGCTTTGTGTACTCTTTATCACCATCCGAGGGGCACTGCTTAGCCATCTCATGAAAGAGTGTGTTTCCAGCATAATCGCGCTCATGGGGATTCGCACCAAATTCGACTAACAATTGAAATGTGCTAATAGGAGAGCGGACTATACATGCTATATGCAACACCGTTCGTCCGCTGGAATCACGTGCTTTGAGGTCGGGTCCAACCATTAATACGGTCTTGATATGGCCCTCTCATACCTTTTTTCGACACACCGCAATAGAAGGGTAAGCCCTGCGTGGGTTTTGGCATCTAGGTTCGCTCCTGCCATGAGTAAAATAGTGAGGATTTCTTCGTCGTAAAAGCTAGTGAGCTCATGCAGTGGAGAATCTCCCTCTTATTTTGCATGTTAACGTCTGCCCCAGGATCCAAAAGGGCTTTAATCGTCGCGACCCCGAGGTTCGATCTGATTGCGATGTGCAGTGGCGTATCCCCGTCTTTATCCCTGGCATTGCAATCGGGGTTGTGCTTTAAGAAGGACAGTGCGTCAAGGCCACAAACAACATTAAAAATAGGAGTGCGGCCGTTGGCATCACAGAAATCGATATCGGCTCTATTTGCAACAAGAAGATCAAAGTTATGAGAATCGCGTCCAGCAAAATGAAGAGCCGTGCGACCAAAACTGTCACGCAACGAGCTATCGGCACCATTGCTCAAAAGTAACTTAATGATCTGACAGTCAAGAGGATGAGCGAGGAATCGATGCAGAACGGTTGCCCCACGGCTGAAAGAGTTGACGTCACAACCAGCTTCTAGTAGCATCTTGAAGGCCTTCAAGAAATCTTCGGTTCCATGTTTTTTGGTGGAATGTCGAGACTCTTGTCTCTTAATAAATGTATGAAATAGTTTAGATTCGGCTTCCCTATGATGTGTAGGGTTCCGGGATTCGTAATACTGCGAGATAATCGTGGGATAAGTCTTGATACCAGCACCCGCGTCTAGGAGTAACTGCATACTGAACAGCTATCACTCCAATAGAGCCCGGCGAATTATCACACCAAACTTCTGGGTACTCTCTCGCTTTCCCTAACCAAGGATCGATTCCCGAATTAAGCAGCATTTGAACCACATCGTAATGATCATCTTGGGCGGCAAGATGTAACGGTGTGAACCCGTCAGAATCACCCAAATCAGTTGCAGCGTTGTTGTTCAAGAGGACTGAGGCGCATAAACTTTGGCCATGCTTTGCTGCTAAGAACAGTGTAGAGTTTTTCTCCAAGGGCTTATCCAAGAGCAAAAATACAGAATGGTCTTCCCTCTCGGATTGTCGGATGTGATAGCGCCAATTGTTTATCGCATAGCCGAGAAATGGATATTTTATCCTCAAAATTTCTAGCCTGCTTAAGTCTTCATTGGCTTTGCGGCTTGTTGGCTTCTTCCAGTCATTGTGCCAGTCGGAGAGAAGATATTGAATGCAAATCGTTGCAAGCGATTCATGCGTCTTTGCAGGAGATATTCTTGGGAAGGATAGGGTAGAAGTGATTGCAATACTAGTTTTCTCAGTTTCCGAGTCCAAAAGAAACCCAGTCAAAGAGTGATGGATAATGGAGACTGTCTCGCCCTCCAAAATCTCGAGGAGAGGGCCGCAACCATTCCTGATAGCAGATTTTGTGTTACCAGGAAAGCTATCTGTAGATGCGAGCCCGAAGCAGCTATTTTCTCGAGCGAGGTCAACGATCGTTGCAATTTTGAGTAGCCGTAACGGGCGTGAAGAGCGTGTGACACTGTAAAATCAGGAATTGAAGTGTGAAAGACACGCCGGATCGAAGTGAGTGGTCTCGGAGCATCTTCTCATATATCCCGGCAAGCCCACCTGGGAGCCTTTCTATGGCTTCTTGAATGAACGCTAACTCGGTAGTCTCTGCCTGAAGTAGGTCGTCTAACATTAAACGAGCAAAGAGAAAGAGGCCTTGGGACTTCCTGCACACAGCCTGCCGTATCAATAGCCTTAATTCTTGTGGGATTCCTGTACGACTTAAGCGCTCATCGCTGTAAACGGAAATATCGATATCAATGAAGCGCGGTCTGAGATTAACTTTCAGAACGCTTTTGCGTTCGAAAGTTACATTGATTTGAGGCAATGGTCGACTTGTGACGATAACTTTAATAGGAGACGTTGATCCCAACTGAATAGGTTGTCAAATGAAGGCCTCGTTACCAGTATCCATCTCACCGAGCGCATCCACGACACAATACACTTGCGGAAGGCTTGAAAGGGCAACAAGCAGTAAATTCTAGAGTTCGTCAAACGCGAGGCTATCTAGATTTCGTCGGCTATCCAATAGATTTTCCAACTTGGATTGTAGAAGGGGACTGTATTGAAGCAGCTGTGACATCCAGCCCCGAACCAACGATTGAGGTGTTTGTTTCGTGGTGATAATCTGACGAAAGAAGAAATATAGCACGGGTGTGGACGAAATCGATGCCAATTGAGAGATGAGTTTGGCAGCGATAACCGAGGCCGCGACCCCTTTGACAAGCAGAGCACCGTGATCAGATCCATGAAACCATTTCTGATAATCATCCTCCTTCAGAACCCACTTGCCGGTGCTGGGTGTGCACGATGCTAAATGTTTCCTGTACTCGCTAGATTCCGCATCGCAAGCCGTGGGTTTGAGCCACTGTTGGATTAGCTGAAGACATTTAGTAGATTGAGGTAGCAATCCCGCCGCGTTGAAGTTGACGATATCTTGATCTCCTAGGACGACGAAGTCCAGATCTTGTTCGCCTGAAGACATTTTGTGTAGGAATTGTTGCTCTTGGCGTAGGAGATTCTGGGTCGCGAAGATGTTGCACGCGATTTATTTGGCTCCTAGTGGCTTAGAGGAAGCCCGTGAAGAGACGAGATGGGCGCGAGGAAGCGCCTCAGACGCGTCGAGTCATTGTTAGGCAGCATCATCTTTTGAGATTTTGACATGAAGGATGTTGATGTTGCGGGGGTACCTGCGTAGGAGTGTGCCGCGACACAGAAATAGCAAGAGCAGTGACTTAGCAGCACGTGAAGTATACTTAGGTACACTTCCTTTGCGACCGCAACTTGATTATTCTAGAATATATAAATAAAGTAGAGCCTGATTTCAATATAGCTTATTAGATTACCTTTTCACTGATTTAACAGTATTAAATGCATTAGTGATCTTGACAACTTGCCGCGCGCAAGGCCAGATAGGCACGTGATTTGATAGCTGGGACAACACTTGAGGCCTGCGACTATACAGGTAAGAGAAGAAGGATGGAGTATAGGTGTTGAGGAAGAGAGCTGGATAAAGCCTCGAAATACCCTGAAATTAAGATATATTAAATAAATTTAAGAATAAAAAATTAATATCAATATATAGAGACAGAGGCGAGAACACTGAAACAATTTTGTGTTTAGAAGAAGGGCTAGAACGGCTTATAACTTTTGATTCCTCTGAAGTCAGCAAGTATAAATGTATAAGCTGTGGAGGAAAAACCGAGCCAGGAGGTGGGCAGTGGAAACCCTAATCATTGCTTCCTTACTTACTCTAGAGATCTCGAACCTTGAAGTGATTGAAAAACTCATAAACTCCGAAAATGCCGGCTTACTATAACATACCTAGGAATTCAATGTAACCTCGGACCCTATATGCAGGAACGGGATCAATTCGGACGATATGTGCTCCTTCGGCAGTGCGGCTGAGTCCTACCTTCCTGATGCCGATACCAGCTTCCCGAAACTGATATATGCTTAAGGTTACCGATGCACATACCTTAACTCTTGCTTTTCAGATCCCCTTTTTGGTGGGACAATGTATAACTTTGGAAATAAGGATTTCGATCCTATTCGCACGTCGTGCTGCTGGAGCAAATATGGAAGCTGAATCGCTATTATTGGCATCCTTTTGGCCATGGTTGAATAGAAGCGGTCGGACCAAAAGAGCTGAGGGAGAAGGTGCCACAAAGACGGCTCGAATCAGTCCAAGCTGGAAAAGGCCTTCTCTAAGTGTGTAGTAAGAATGGGAATAGCGATGTATGCAAGGCTGCAACCTGGGTTTTCGGCTGCAAGACGAGGATTGTTGAAGGGAGGTAGGCGTTACAATGACAAACTGCTTTCCTCTTTCGATTGGGTGTCCTTGACTCTCTCTGCCGTGGTGCAGAGTATCTGCAGCTCAATCTTGTGGTCAGGTCGAGATACAGCGTTCCTGTCTTCCTTGGGCACCCTTTTCAACCTGTTCAGGTATTCTGCGAGATGTGAGCCGAAACAAAGCAACATGCAGCACACAAAGCCACGCCTCACGCCAATCGTGTCAAAGATTGTGTAGAAGGAACGTTGATAATTGGATCCTCCGGGGTCGCCGGCCACGTAGGTGGAGAGTGGGAGCTGAGGTCTGTTTTTGATCTTGGCGGGACGGTCAAATGGGCACAGAGTGCAGGATCTCCAGGACCTTATCTCGCAGGATGCATGTATCTTTTGCTGCAGAACCATCAGCGCCTCACTTGTTCTGATGCTGATTGGAGCTTTCAGCCATGGCGGCCGCAACCGCGGCGCTTGTGCAGCTCAGGAGAAGAAATCCATTCGAGTCTCGTACCCTTCTTGCATGTTCTGTTTTGATCGATGTTTAGCCTGCAAGCAACACGCTTCAAACTTCACACAATAAACACTTTTCTCGGCCTTGCAGAATCTGATATGTTTCAAAGAGGCGTGTCCCTCACGTGCGCCTCCCGTCATCTGCCCCCCGCGGTCCCAGATTGCCTTTAGGTAAGGTTCCCCAGATTCTCTTGACCCCCACTAGCGACACCAACTCGATTCCTCGACCAATCCAGTGGGAGGGAAATTGCGTTTTCAAGCCATCCACGCCCTAACACCATTTTCTGCAGCCAGAGGAGTACAATGACGAGCCGGGGGAAACAATGGGATGAAGCTTGCATCACAAGGCTGTGAGCAGTGGATTGATGAGCGTTCGTTGGATGGCGCGATCGGATGTCGAGGCTGTAAGAGTCCCTGAATCTGCAAGGCTACTAAATCAATGGTACAACTGCAACCTGCCTGATCTCGATAGCGGAAGGATGAGAGGGCGGTGATCCAACTGAAGTCTGAAGAAAGAGAACAATGAATGATGTGCCGCCTTGCGCTGCAATTGGCAGCCGCAACGTGTCACCTGGCCCAGCCGCACTGTAGTTTTGGTACGGCGGTGTTGTGGCAACTCGGGCTTTCGAAGACTCGAGAAAGGATGACGCAGGTATGCCTGGCGTGGTGGATTCTTTACCCGAAAAAGGCAAAGATGAGGTTATTCGCAACTCGCAGATCACGACAACGACAACTGACAAGACTACAAATTTTGAACTCAACTCTGAGAGTGCCACAACTTGGCCTGAGTGTGAATTTCAAGGATTTCCCACGAATGCATGAAGTGGGAGATATCACAGAATTTGCGCGGCGTTTCTGGGTGCCTGGCTCCGATGCGACTTCGCCGATAAGGAAGTGCCGGTGGTGCAGGTGCGAAGGGCTCAAGGTCTCAGACGAAAGCGGTAAAAGGTCTTCTGCCCACGCCAGAGACCAAAAGCGACAAGCTGATTCCGCAATTTCTCGTGGGATCACAACATCTTGCTCCAGCTGCCCTCGCACCCCGACGCCCCCTCCCCTCCACATGTATTTCCTTTGTCTTGACCGCCTCCCGCTCTTCTCTCTTGCTTCTCTCTTGCTTCTCTCTCTCTCTCTCCAGAGCGCTTCTTTGCTTCTTCTGTTCAGCCTCATGAATAAAGAATAAGTTATCTCTTCACCCACACTTCTCTATCTGCTCTGCAAACAAACAAACAGGTCTCCATCCCCACAGCGCCGCATATAGGACGATACCCACAATCCGCGAATTCACTTCGGTCCAGGACTGCACCTCATCTACGACTTCACTTTACGCAGACCCACAGGCAGCGAAGCGGCAGACGCGACAACCTTCAAGCAATTGAAAAGTCCCATGGCTCCCGATCTCAACTCAGTCCCTCCCTCCCCTCAACAAAAATCCACCGCCGTCCACACAATGGAGCCACCTCGACCTGGTATTGCAAAGCAGCCAAATATCCTCTATATCATGGCAGACCAGCTCGCCGCGCCTCTGCTGAAGATGCACAATCCGAATTCGCAGATCAAGACACCGAACCTGGACGCGTTAGCAGCGGGTTCCGTCATATTTGACTCGGCATACTGCCCTTCACCTCTTTGTGCACCCTCAAGAATGTCTATGGTCTCGGGCCAGCTCCCAGTCAAGATCGGGTCCTACGACAATGCTTGCTCCATCGATCCCAGCACACCTACCTATGCACACTATCTGCGAACCGCTGGATACGAGACTACATTGGCGGGCAAGATGCACTTTATTGGGGAACAATTGCACGGCTATGAGAGCAGGTTGACCAGCGACATATACCCAGGTGACTATGGCTGGAATGTCAATTGGGAGGAGCCGGATCGCAGACTCGAATGGTACCACAATGCCAGCTCAATTCTGCAAGCCGGTCCATGTGTGCGCAGCAACCAGCTCGACTATGACGAGGAGGTCATGTACAAGTAGGTGGCCCGTACTGGTTTAGGCGATCTATGCTAACTGATTCAGGTCCAAGCAATTCCTCTACGACCACGTCCGCAAGGGTGCCGGTGTTCGTCCTTTCTGCATGACCGTCTCCTTGACTCATCCACATGATCCATACACAATTGAGAAGAAGTATTGGGACATGTATGAGGGCGTGAATATTGAACTTCCAGATGTCACTATCCCTCAAGAAGAGCAAGATTCTCACAGCAAGCGCTTGTTGAAAGTCTGTGATATCTGGGACCAAAAGTTTACCCCGGAACAAATCAAGAGAGCCAGACGTGCATATTACGGTGCTGTCTCCTATGTTGATGATTGTATTGGTCAACTCTTGCAAGTCTTGAAGGATTGTCGGTTAGATGAGAACACCATTGTCATTTTCAGTGGCGATCACGGGGATATGCTTGGTGAGCGAGGCTTGTGGTACAAGATGTCTTACTTTGAGGCTTCAGTTCGAGTTCCTCTTTTGATTCACCACCCCGCATCCTTCAAGCCACATCGTGTCTCAGCCAATGTTTCTACATTGGATATCCTGCCTACTCTTGTTGATCTCGTCCACACAACCCTCTGGTCCGGCCTTCCAATGGATGGCAATTCTTTGTTACCACATCTCGAGGATCGACCAGGTGGATCTGATACCGTTTTTGCTGAGTATTGTGGTGAAGGAACCGTTGCACCGTTGATGATGATTCGTCGTGGTGAATGGAAGTACATCACATGTCCTGCCGATCCGGATCAGTTGTATAACCTCCCCGCTGATCCAAAGGAACTTGTCAACCTAGCATCTCTTCCATCCAAGCATCCTCTCGTCACGGTAGAAGTCTCTCAGATTCTAGCAGATTTCGTCGCAGAAGCTAAGGCAAAATGGGACATGGAGAAGATTACCGCCGATGTTCTCGTTTCTCAACGCCAACGCCGCTTGGTTTGGTCTGCTCTCAAGCAAGGTCGTTTCACAAGTTGGGATTACAATCCAAATGATGATGGCAGGGAGAAGTATATCCGCTCTCACATCCCACTTGATGATTTGGAGCTGAAGGCACGATTTCCTCCTGTTGATGCAAAGGGACGGGACATGTATAGTGGACTTGGAGGGCTCGGTGCGGGTGGAATGGGTGGTGTGGTTGTTCCACAAGCTGGTGCTCATAGCCAGTAGGTTTGCTGTGGTTCTCATTCCCTCGACATGTGATTCTTCTTGAAGCTCGTTCTACGACTTTCGACAAAATCGACATGGGATGAATTATACCTCTCACAAGTAACCCAGCGGACTCCTCATCGTCTGCTTTCATCCTATCACAGTACTTAGCGACATTGCTCATTCATGATTGATGCATGCATATGCATAGCCAGCATCACATTTGCATTGCATTGCATTTTTTTTTTTTATACCAGTAGATGCGTTGCTTCTGGTGGTTATTTGCTTTGTTTTACATTGCGTTGCAGAATTTGATGATTTAACGGTTTATGGCTTGCAATGATGGGGGGAATCTGCGTTTACGAATTTTCTTGCTTGCTTCAGTGAATCTTGCATTATGGAGGTTGAGTTGATGGAAGGGAAATTTGCGATTGGGGTGCTACTGATGGGGTGTATTTATGGGACAGTGGTTGGTTAGTTCTTGGGAAGTTTGGTTTGCTTGGTCGGTCGCTGGTTGGGACCTGGGGGTAAATTGAAAATGGGTTAAGCTCGAGATATAGAAGTACGCGACCATTGGTGGGTGGTGTGTGGCAATATCGAACAAAATTCAAATTTGTAAATAGAGCTCCAAAAAACATAAATAAAATGTTTCTAAATAGACAAACGTCTCTCTTCTGCTTTCTTCCTGTGTCTAGGTACCTGGTAGGAGTAAATTGCTTTTATGTTATTAAATTCTTATATATGCTTTTTTTTGTTATTAATATAATAACTAACCACGGTTATCTGATCTCCTTTCTCCCCTCCCTCCTCTTTCTGCCTGAGTCAATTCCTTAATTACTCGATTATGAATGAGTAGGGAAAAAGCTTTTTTATTCTATTGGTGTAATATCTCTTAAAATGTATAATGAATGTACCGGCACTGTATATACTTTTCAAAATTTCTCTATATATGTATCCATCTATTTTTTTTACGTTTCCCTTACACTTCCCCCTTTTCACCTCTCTATTTTCTTTTCTTTTTTCTTTCTAGGACACTCTCCTCTCCCTGGCTTTGACGTAACGGTATTCACACTCTCTATCTATTCTATGTACAGTACAAGGCTACCAAAAGGCGCAAGGCGCGTCATAAATAGCTGGGTCTATGAATGATACTTCTGCTGAGTTGTTTCCGAAGAGTTTCACAAGCGTGTTATTACCAGCTGCATCATATATTGGCCAGCCATACTCACTCAACCCCCTCACCGGATCCCTCACAAAAGCCGCCACAGCACCCCTCAAATAAATACCAGCTTTTAGAATTTCGGAATCCGCAGTGATCTCTCCATACTGCTCTGCTTTTTCGAGTTTAAAAATGAGGGATTGGTCGGAGCCGTGGTAAGGACGAAGCCAACTGTAAGGATTCACCTCTTCGAAAGTGCCGTTATATAGATATCTCCAGGTCGGGACGCCTTGTTTTGAGAAATAAG
>JAAMPI010001201.1:0-17959 GCA_013054445.1 Cudoniella acicularis
GCAACACGAATCGAGTTCGTTCTATTATTACTGTCACCAACCGCCATCTAGAGGTACGGCTGCACTGTGCACACAGGTGCTGCCGCGCTAAAAATCGACCTGCCGTTCTAGTTCTACGAACATCCAGGGGCAGACTGGAGCTCAGAACAGCGCAGAATAATTTTCGAGCTGGTGACTCGTTCAACACCGACGTCGACCGTTTGCGCATTCGATTTCGATTTCGATCCTATATCTTGCTATTGCAGAGCAGTAGCATAGCATAACTTGCAGTTGCTGGTGGTTCAATGCCCTGAGTCGGCGAGCGGCAGAGCAGCTGCGTTCTGGAAAAGGATCAATGTTCCGGCATCGCCTACCCCTGAAAGCGAGTTCAAAAGAGTTATCAGCAACGATTGAGCCCCGAAACACCACGAGCTCGTTGTGCCCGGCTGCGTAGAATCGCAGGGCCATGTCGCTGAATGGGTTGGACGATGTGAAGCTCAAAGAGGCGCACGACGCTGCTGCTGTTGAGCCTGGAGGATGGTGAGTTCTTTACTAGGCATCGGCCGGGGATAGATTCTGGTCGCAATCGCAAGCTGACCACAAATTTTCGCAGGTTTCTACTCAAGTATGTCTCCCGAGACGAGGTCGAGCTGATGGGAAAGGGCAATGGCGGTATTGTGGAGATCAGAAACGCGATAGCAAGTTACGAAGAACCGTCCCCTCTCTTCGGCTTCTTGCACTATAGACGGAGGAATGTACTTATCAAATACGTGCCTGAAGATTGTTCGAGGCTGGTGCAGGGTGAATCTCCTCCTGCCATACTTCACCTTTCACCTTTGGGCCACGGCTAATCTTTTTCCAGCACGCGTTACCGTGCACTTTAATGCAGTTACCGAACGATTCTCACCTCACGACACCGTCTTTCCCATAACCAATTCCAAAGAGCTTCGAGATACAACCCTTTCTGCCGCTTGCTCTCTACACACCGCCTCCGGGTCTACATCTTCCTCGACAAGTTCTCTGCGAAGGCGGCGCCTGATGGAAATTGCTGAGGATGCGGAGGAGGACAATAGGAATAGACAATCAACAGTTCTAGAAGAACGTCCGCCAACCGCAAAAGCACCTTCAGTATCGGAAGTTCCAACATTCCTTCCAGATGAGCCTCCACCGAGTGGCCTCACACCTTCCATCTCCGCGCCTTCTAGAGTAATAGACCTCGAAACTTTTCCACCTCCACCGAGAGAACCTCAATTTTCCGAAAACCCGCCACCCTCTCCTACAAAAACAATTGACGAGTCACAACCTCGAAAATCATCCCAGTCAACGAGACCGGAGCTCTACAGTACATATGGGTCGATAGGTCGGCCAAAGGTGAAGTTAGGACCACGACCATCGTTAGATGTAACGGGGAGGCCACATACCTCTGGAGCTGCTTCCCATTATCGCCCAGTCTCAACACTTCCGGCTGGTCTGAAGTTATTCTCGAAAGGTTCGCGCAGAGGCGCAAATAGACCACAATCACATTACGGCGGAGAGACGCCCAGTATGACTATCTCTCCACCTCCGGTTCCTAACGACATGTCGCAATTATTTCAAGCTACCCCCTCGCGACCGCATACTAGTGGTGGACGGCCGCCGTTGAGCCCAAGACCTTTAATACAACCTCCTGCAAGTACGCTGAAAACGCCGACTATTACGCCCGAAAAAGCACGACTTTTGAAAGCGATGGAAATGCGAAAAAAGCAAATGAGCGCCCCAGTCCACACAGATCGGCCATGCCCAAGCGCATCTCTTGTTAGTCCTCCAGTGGATAGGATATCTGAGACACCAAAAGAGGTTCATGACAGCTTAGCTATGTTGGATGGCATGGCTAAAGGGAATGATTCAGCAATTGCTTTTGATGCTAGCTCAACTTTGAAGACAGACGAATCTGATGCAACGAGGTCGGACTCATACCCAGTTTCCCCCGTTGGACCTTCTGAGCAAGCCGAATCAACGAGAGCGTCATCAATTTCAGAATTGACAGACGAGACTGTGCAGGAAGGCAACAGCGCAAAGCCATTAGTTGCGGAACCAGAGCTGGAAGTTACTGAAAAGCAGGCCGAGAAATTTAACAGCCCAGATCAACCACTGGACAGTTCTATGTCGATTGAGAAGGATGTTGAAGTGGACGACGTCGAGCCCGTTCCCGAAGTCGCAGCTGTTCCAAATCAATCTTCGAGCCAGACGGCCACGACAGATTATGTAGAATCAGAAATTTCACAAGAAAGCCGGTCGATGGTGACAGAGGATTTGGACAGAAACCATGAGTCGATGCAGAATGAGGAAGAGGAAATCCAAGATCGCTCAGACGGACATCAATCTCAGCCTGTACCAGTTGTTGCTGACGAACCAATTGGGAAGGATACCGAAACTACAGGTACTTCCACGGCTGATCCAGCGACGGAAGACGCAAAGCCTATAGTTGAAGATACAATTTTAACGGACAAGGCCCCTAGTGCAAATGACGTTGAAAATCTAAATGCGACGGCTACTGCCGAGGAACTTGTAGTTCCGCCTCAACAAGAAACCCGACCCGTATCGACGGCCTCGGCGAAGTGGAAGATTCCTCGATCAAAATTCAGCATGCAAGATCTCAAGGCCGAGGATGCCATCCCGAGCATTCCAACGGAGCCAGTTCCTTCATCAGAAAATCAATCAAGATTCTCTGTTCCACGAAAATCCCCGGTTGAGAGCACCTTCTCTACCGACACTAAGAGATCCCTGACAGAAAACGAGCAAGACGGAAAATCAAGCAAACGAAAGAAGCGCAGAGGGCTTGTGGAACCGATACGAACCGATATTGATCTAACAGATCGAAGTGGTCACAACTCAGACTCCCATTTCTCATCAGATGAAGATCTTATGGATGAATTACAGTCTGCTGTGGTTCAAGAGGCGAAACCGATTTCTGTTTCCAAGTCTCCAATCAGCCCTATGTTTCCCACTTCTAAGAAGGCAGATAGCTGGCGGAACAGGTTCAGCCGTGCAGCTTCAAATCCTTTACGAAAAGATGAACCCGATTCCCAACTATTGACGATTCCAACTAAGGACCCTTCGCGATCAGTTTCTGCCTCGGCTGCTTACCTGAATCGCATAAATCAGGAACCGGCTAAACCTATTGCTAAGAAGGTCAACCTAGGATCTGGCATCTCCCAAAGAATCAAGGCCCTAGAAAAATTCTCAACCACACCAGGTGCAACTCCAAGTCCTCCCACAACTGGACCAACAGCAGGATCTTCACCTTCATTCTTCTCCGTTAGGAAAGCTAGTATCCGTGGGGCTTCCAAATCTCCCTCAATTGCGGATCGAGCAAATTCTTTCACTCAAAATACACCTTCGCCATCAGGATCTAGGGAATCCTCACCAGAGGCCAAAAAGATACGAGAGAGATCCGGATCAATAAAGAACAGAGTTGGCGCATTTGAATCCAGCCCAATTCCCATGAACCAGCCAGGCAGAGCTCGCCCAAGGTCTCGTCCAGAATCTCGTCCAGAATCTATATCAGTCACAGCCAGAATCATTAGAGATCCTTCCCAACCATTCCAACCCCAGTCGGAAGTGAGCAAAGACCCTTTTGCATTCGCTCCCTTGGACCTCAAACAGTCTCCCTTGGTGATAGACCATCAAAAGGCTGTCACCCCACCAAAAGAGACCATCCAAGAAAGAAGACTGTCAAAAGAGAGAAGGAACTCAACTGCCTCTGATGCAACAAATTCAACTCCTAAAGCGAAGCGGTCATCAATTACAATTGTAAAAGAAATGATCAGTGATCGCCGCTCCTCATTTGCTGAGCGTCGTCGGTCTATCAATCTGGAACCATCAAATTCATCCTCAACCAACCTCAAGACACCTTCCCGTCCGCCATCAGTCAAATCTCCTTCTCGTCCACCTTCTACGCATGCATCGCCAATGCACGGCCATCATGGAAGGTCTTTGTCTATCAGCAGTCGTAAATCTACATCCAGCCGGGACCAGAATAACACGCTTTCTCCTGCGGGCGATTCCTCCCCTTCTATTAATGAAGAGAAGAGCGACAAGAAATCTAATAGGGCTAGTCGCATGCTTCGAAGAATGTCCTCTTCATTATCTTCAGGTCGCAAAGCACTGGCGCATGCAGTGTCTCCTACTGTTCGCGAGGATCCAGAGCCAATTAATAATGGTTCTCAGTCTCTGGCGTCATCTCACCCAACAACGCCTTCTACACCTAATGTTAATATTGGTGACGTTAATGTACAATTTCCTGATAGTCTACTCTGGAAGAGACGTTCTATGATGCTAGATTCTCAAGGATTTCTTATACTGTCACCTGCCTTAACTGCCAGCGGAAATACTAAAAACAAGACATCTGGTGGTGCTACTCGAAGATTCCATCTTAGCGAATTTAGACCACCTGTGATTCCAGATGTAGAAATGCAAGAACTACCGAATAGTGTTGTTCTAGACTTCTTCGAGGGAGGTGGTCTTCAGATGGCTTGTGAGGACCGAGCCAGACAAGGGCAGATGCTTGAAGGTAAGCAACTTCTTAACTGATTCCCAACCGATACTGTGATTAACCAATCATATATATAGTTCTCCAAGAAGCACACAACACTTGGGCCGCGCAAGGACAATAATACAAATTTCTCCTCACTCATATTCAACCTTTACCTCTTTTTCTCTTCATCCACCACCAACCTTTCTTTCAAGTAGCACAGCAGGCTGCTACATCAGCCTATTCATGTCCACATATTTATCCTCACCTCACTCTCTTCTCTGGGAACAACACAATACACCCAAGAAATTCTTCCCTTAACGTTCATGATACACGGAGGCCACGTCACGATTTCGCGTTTTGCCTTTTCTTTGTGTCGTTTGATTTTAGCAGCATGGAATCTGTTCTGTTTCACCAAACACGGACAGATCCAAAAAGGGAACACCAGCACCAAGACCTCGACTCTAGATACCAGATCTCGCCAGATCACCAAAATTTGTTTTGTATTGATTGTTTGAGTTATTTGGATTTTTCGAAGTTGCCTTGTTTGATATTGGATCAGTTTAGATCAGATCAACGGATGAAGTTTGATACTTTTCAGTTTAGCAATGCATGCATGCATGGAAAGTCGTTGCAATGAGGTGAGATGCATGGCGATGCGGTTTCGTGTGATTGTATTGCATCGAATTGGTGTTTAGGAGAGCTGCTCATTTGGCTGGCTGGCTGGTTCGTTAGTTAGTTGATTCTTTAGGGTGGTGGATGGATGGATAGACGGGTGGACATTTGTTTGCTCGCTAGTCAGGAAGTTTACAGAGAATGGACTGAAGAAAGAATGAGAATCTGTGAATCTTTGAAGCGGTTTATTCCTTTGAGGCCTTTGATATCTTTTCTGTGTTGTGATGTGATTTGATGGTATAAGTACTTGTGTGGGTGGTTACTTCTATGGTTCGTTTAACTTCCACTTCCACTTCTATTTGCGTTGGCCTATCGCATACTGGCGGATTCCTTCCGGGGATTACGTTTCCTAAATGCTTATATGTCCAGATTCCAGAAGAACTTAGAAGGCTCCCTCAAACAGTGTGAAGCAAATATTGCTTTGCCAACTTCCAAGTATCTCTTCCTCTTTATCACCAACCTACCATCTCTACGAAGAGGAACAGATTAGTGTCTCACTGTACCCATTCCGTAAATCTCCATCTTATTCGAACCAATTCCTTGCGTTTCTTGGAAGTTTTAAGTAAGTGAGAAAGAATGTTGGGAACTAGTTATAGGGAAAAGTGTGCTTGGGTGGTTTAGGCCCGTGGTCTTGAGACGAGATTTGAGAAGGACGGGTTGAGTTTGTTGGTGGATGTTTATTGTGATATGTTATTCTTTGAAAGGGACAGCTCCAAAGTGCGACCATACCACCCCTTCTATTAGACTAAGGAAAGGGTTTCGACTAAGTCGTGTCTTGAAGGGAAGAGAATTCTCCCTCTGAAGCAAATTGTTGCGCTTCGCAATTGCCCCCGGCGAAAAACAACGTGCACCCCACGAAACCTCGTCATTTTAAAGCAAAGTGAATCTTTTTTTTTGCTCCCCTTTTGTCGCACTTCGTAATTGTTCCCCGCGAGGAGGCGCGAGGTTTTAAAGTAGAGTGAATCTCTCTTGTTTGGCTGGTGAATACCAAAGCAAAACAAAGCGGCAAGAAGCGAGCCGAAAGAGAGGACAACAATAACTATATATAAATCCGTCCTCAATATCCCTTATTTGAATATCCCACCACATTTAAATGGTCTGAAGCATGCTAGAATGGGAAAGCGCGTAAAAAGAACCCACTGCTGTCGCGAATTACGTAGGGAATTGTTATTTGAAAAAGAAGTAAAACATTGCTAGTTGCTACCGCCCTGTCGTCCTGCTGCGAAGAGCAACCGGACCAGTTACTACTCTACGTGCTGAAGGGAGAGAGTGGGAGGCTATTTTTTGTTCACCGACCGACCGAGTAGATTTGGGAACAGCAGCAAAACTTTGATCTTCCGTTTTTGTTTGAAGTTCAGAGAATAGAAGCCAAATAACAGAGGGAGGGAAAGGATACACCGCCTTCACAATCTCTCAAAGCCAAAGAAATATCGGGGTCTAGTTACGACGTGTAACAAAACTCTGATATTTTATCTTTTGTCGAAATTTAAGAGAGTAGAAGCCAAGGAGTGATACGAAGAGAGTAAGGGACAGGACAGGCCCCACCTTCACAACCATTACTACATTACATCGAGGATTCAGTCGACAAATTACGATATGCAACAAAACCCTCTCCTGTATTTCGTACTAAACCGCGAATAGAGGCAAATCTAGACGAAAAGTATCCCGAGGATTTTTGCGAAGTGCAATAAAAATTGTTCTACTCTTGTTCTCTCGCTTGACGGATTCGAGAGGAAAGTAAACGACTGAGTCAGACTGGTCACTTTTGCGAAGAGCAACAAAACTTGAAAACCCTGTCCGTCCTGCTGAACCAATGGGAGGCTATTTATACGGGGAGTTGTCCCGAAGAGTTTTGCGAAATGCAACAAAAGCGATCTCCAGCTTAGACTAAAGGAGAACCCTTTCAAGATACAAGGCCCTCGTTGACCGACAGGAGACTTTCGCGAAGTGCAACAATGATAGAAAAACCCCCTCTCTCTTACTGAACCGATAGGAGGCCATTTATATATAAGGAATTGTCCCGAGGATTTTTGCGAAATGCAACAAGCCATCCATCCTCCCTTCCCCCTCTCACTGAAGCAAACCTTTTGACTGTCAACCAACCGAGCACGTTTTGCGAAATGCAACAAAAATTTCCTATCTCTTAGGAGAGATTTCATTATGTGTACCAGCGGAGACAAGCGCTTTTAGGACGAGGTTTTCTGGCCCTAAATGCTCCAGAATGTGGATTTGTAGTGCTCCAGGACAGACTTTTGTGCGCGTGCGAGCGAGTTTTGCGGGTAGATCTTGCTAACTTTTCTTGGACTCGGACCCAGGACTTTCCATTCTCTTTCGAGTCTGTGAGTGAGTCACTGCCTGGTGTTAGCAAAGCAAAATTTCTATTTAGCTCAATTTAATCTCTACTAGCGGGTCAAACTCCACGGGTCCCAGATACTAGCGCGCGGATACTATTCTTCTACCTTACCTGTCTAGGTAAAGTACACGATGAATTGTGATGTTAGAATTCGGTCATTGTGTCAATAATGCGGTTGTTCAATGCGATTCTTGGTACCGACCACTTGTTAGTGCATTCCGAAAGCATATATTCTGAACCTGTTCTGTGTTGTTGGACTTTGTTTCTTGATTAATGAATTTCAGGAACGATAACGACAACGACGCCTTCAGACGACAACTTTGCATGGCAACTTAAGCTTCCCACGACAACTCATGCTTCACACGACAACTTCTAGGACAACTTCCAGGACAACTTCCAAGCAAAGCGTCAATTCCTTCTCCTCTGTTTAGAGGTAAAAACAGACCAAATCCCAACGACAACTTACCAACAAATCTTGTCAATTCAAAACTATGGCTCCCTCGGTATTAGCCATCACCTCCTCCTTATCGGCCATGGCCTCGCTTTTGGTCACAATCTCTTCCAAGCCAGCTTATTCGCATGCCCCGTGCAGAGCTGAATACACCCTCGTTAAGAAAGGACCCTTTGATCCCAATAATGTCCTCGGTATCCTCGGCATCTTCCCTCCGGAGATTCGGAACGAGATTTATACCAACCTTCGCCCGGCCATGCATGAAAACTAGAGAGCAAAATATGGGCTTGATCTCCTCTTGGCATCGTCACAAACGTATATAGTGTTTAGTTATATCTTGTACCGCGGGGAAACGCTTACCTTCACCATTTCTCCGACATACAAGTTCAATCCCTGGATGGAGGTCGAAAGCAGCGCAGGTATCACATGGTACCTGAAAGATCTCGAACACGCAGTTTCTCGTGACTTCGCAAAACTTCCGTATTTCAGACTCGCAGGCATTAATATCAAGATCGATTGCCCTGATCACACTGACCCAGGCCAGGTAGTCTGCCTTTTTAACGAGGTCAGTGGCCTTGTGGGCCTTCTCAAAGTCGTTCAGAAGAGCTTCGAAAGTCAAGATGATCTCGAGTCGGACATCGAAATAGAGATTTCGGAGGAAAACCAAGTTCCGGGACTTCCCAAAATGGCATTCCACCTTTCGATAATGATCAAGATACAAATAAGTGGATTCACAACAATGTGCCGCTCCGAGCCATTAGTGAAGATCCAGACGGAAAATGGTATGTGAGACGAATAGATAGGGAATTCGTCGACAATTACGAGGCGGTGCTGGGACCTTTCTTGCGCCTGCGCCGTGTACGAGACGTTACCATATCCGTCCCTGGCTGTCAAAGGAGCTTCGAGGTTCTCGATGTCCTCGACGTGCAAGAGGAGGCAATGAAACGACCAAACTTGTTCGGGACTGGGTTTGAGCCTGGCTACTACGGCGATCGCAACATCAGCGAACGCCTCGACATTCTCAGAGCGAAGTACGACCTCGCTCTTGACCGACTTACTTGCCACACAGCGAATATGCTCCGTCTGGAAAGATTCAGTGAATGGGAGAAAAAGCACCCACTGACCGGCAAAACCTACGTCGAGGTGATGCAGCTCACAATGTGCTTTCCTAGGCTCCACCTTCGAGATGCTCTCTTGGACCGACGCAATGATTTCAAGGCCTTTAACCCGAATGGAGACAAATTCATTCGCGTCCGTCGGAGATGCCCCGAGCAGATGAAGCTTCAAGACCTGTATCAGAACTTCCCATTTCAGAGATGTTGGAAAGAGAAAGATTGGAAGTGGCATTGACGGGAGCTCGAGGCAGAAGGTAGGAAGTATGGTACTGGGAAAGAGACATTCCACCAGGAGGTCAACATGGGGCAGAGTGATGATGGTCGCTTCGAGGAATGGCACAGGGACTACCAAGAGGAACTACCACGTCTCTAACCCGAGTGTACTGATACTCTGAGGGAAACGGTGGGAGTTACTGTTAACGGTTATGTAGACCTGTGGGCCTCGTGTATAAGAGTATAATAGTTTGTTTGTAGATATACAAAAAGATAAAAAATGATTTGAATGAAACCCAGATTGCAGAAGCTAGCTTGATTGCAATTACTCAGTGTTCACAGTGTTGTCGAGGTTTCCCTATGAAAAATGTTTTTCGAGGAAGAGATAAAAGTGATGATTCGGATGGTAGGATGCGGCGGTAGCTCCGAAGGGGATGAGATATCGGATGATTGATGGAAGAGAAATTATTGCGAGAAAACGGTGGGCGGTGGGCGCTCGAGAAGAAGAGGTCATTCGGCACATATCACATGTCGCTTAGAAGTCTTGGCATGCCTGACTCGCAAATCCCGACACGAAATTCCACGCGCAAACCTCTTTACGCGCGACGCGTCTCCCTCAACACTAAAGAAAAGACAGTGGAAATTCACAACCAACAACACCCACGAAAACCCACCTTTTGTCACACGATGGCAGACTCGATTGATGCGGAGTATCTAGAGAAATTTGCGTCCTCCGCAGGCGCGGATCTAGAAGAAGAGGTACTAGCTGAGCTGCAATCCATCATGCGAATGCACTCAATCGATGCCAAAGAATTATGGTTCAAATGGGAAGCCTACGTTATGAGAATGGATATGCCAGACATGAAGTTGAATATAGCTACCGCTAGTGCCCTGAAGAAGAGTATACAGGACGCATTGGAGAGCGAAACTCGGGCCAAAACACATCTTTCGGCCAACAAACGAGCTGGTGCCACACCTCGAAATTCGAAGATTAGCGGAGATGTATTTGGGATGTACGTTGGCCCTCATACGTGATTGTTCAACACTGATATTTCTATAGACTGCCCAATACACCCACAACTAGGGGTCGAGCAAATGGCACGAATAAACGTCGGATGGAAACACCCTCAATGTCAAGAATAAAGGCAGAGCCAGCAAGCAGTCCACCAGAATTTAAGACGCCCTACAAACCTGGGGAACAAAATAGCAGAGTGTATGTCAGAGTGAAGATATTTCTGAGCAATCCAAACTGATCAAATACAGAGCGGCCTTCCATGATCGTCCAAATGCTGGTCAAACTATTGAGGTTCTGAATGACCATTTATCAGTGCCCGAACCTCCAATTGCCCCCTTTGGAGAATCTCGACTCAAGATTGTTGTCAATTCAGATATCAAGAAGCTATCATACAAGCCAATGGCTATGAAATCCTCGGAGGCATCAGAAATTCTGGACGATCGGATAGATGAGTTCATGCTTCTGGTCCAAGTACATCACCAACTCGAAGATTCTGCGTTTGGTAGTGCTGCAAGCCAGAGTACGAATGAGATAGTGGCAGTGGGTAGGATAGCATGCGATTCTTTGGAGGGTAAACTGAACGCTTCCTCCCTTTTACTCGAAACATCACGACGAATGGGTGCTGGCTTGAGAGTACCTTTGAAAGTAAAAGGCATTCCAGGATTTCAATTCTTCCCTGGTCAAATCGTTGCATTACGAGGAATCAACTCGGCCGGAGAAGACTTCACCGTCAGCGAAGTGCTCGAAATGCCTCTTTTAGGCGCTTCAGCATCACCACCCGCCAAACTCGAGGAATACCTCCAAAGACTCCGCGGCGGCCCCGACGCCATGGATTCAGACACGCCACCCCTCCCCTTAAACATCATGATTGCCGCAGGCCCCTACACCGCAGACGATAACCTTGATTTCGAGCCCCTGCACGCCCTCTGCGCCAAAGCAGCAGACACCTACGCCGATGCACTTATCCTCAGCGGCCCCTTTCTCGACACAGACCACCCCCTCATCGCAACAGGGGATTTCGACCTCCCCGAAGAAGCCCTCACAGACCCAGACACCGTAACCATGAACACAGTCTTTAAATACCTAATCTCGCCCGCCTTCCAATCCCTCGTCTCTTCAAACCCACACATCACCATCCTCCTCGTCCCCTCCGTCAAAGACATAATCTCCAAACACGTCTCCTGGCCCCAAGAACCCTTCCCGCGAAAAGATCTTGGTCTCCCCAAATCCGTAAAAGTAATTGGGAATCCCATGACGCTTTCCCTGAACGAAATCGCCATCGGCATTTCCTCTCAAGATATCCTTACCGAGTTGCGCCAAGCAGAGGTAATAGGGGGCAAGATTCAAGATGGCAGCATGCTTGCCCGCTTACCGAAATATTTGATCGAGCAGCGGAATTTCTTCCCCTTATTCCCGCCTGTTGATAGGGAGAATCTACCAAGGACGGGGACGGCGAATGGTGTGGCGGCGGGGGCGGTGATTGATACGAGTTTTTTAAAGTTGGGGGAGATGGTCAATGTTAGGCCGGATGTATTGGTTGTTCCTAGTGCTTTGCCGCCTTTCGCGAAGGTTTGTTCACTTATTTTCCTTATACCTCTTCTTTCTTTGTGTTTCTATTTCTAGTGAAGTGTGAAGAGAGAAACCGGTGCTAATTTTGAGTAAATAGGTCGTTGAAAGTGTTTTGGTTATAAATCCTGGGTATTTGTCTAAGCGGAAGGCAGCGGGGACATATTCGAAGTTAACTGTGTTCCCAATGTCATTGACGGACGAAGAGAAGAACTCCACGCAGATGATTGGGCATAGACTTTTTGAAAGGGCGCGAGTTGATGTGTTGCGGATATAAAAATGATGAATTATATTGCATTGCTTTATGTCATGTTGGATTCCATCAGGCGTTTAAGGGGGGGAACAGAGAAGGGGAAAGGGAACAGGTGATGTTTGTATGCTCATCACGAGGATAGGATTAATTATACATCTACAACATACAAATGAGTATAAACTACCTAGAGTCTATCCTCCGTCGCTTATCACTCTCATACCGATCCCTATCCCTCGACGTACTCCTCTTCCTGCGATTCCTATCGTCGTGATATCGGTGTCCACTCCGATTCCCCTCCTCGCGATGATGAAACCTCTCTCGACTTCTAGTTCTACTTCTTTCTCGTCTTGGAGGCGGCGGTGACCTTGACCGTGACCTTGGCCGTGAGCGTCTCTCATCCATGTCATTGCTAGGTCGGTACGAATCTATGGGTTCTTCTCTTCGCTGATTACCCCCGCCTCCCTCTCTCATGGCTCTTGGCCCTTCGGGCGCACCGACGACTTTTTTCCTCTCGCCGACTGGGACGCTGTTTGAGCCGCTGGCTCCAGGTCCTCCTTCCCTTTGATTATCAGGTAGGAATCGTTCATCTACTCCGAATTGACCTCCTCGCTTTGGACCCCTATCATCGAATTGTCCCCACCTTCCTGTATCTTCACTCTTTAAATCTCTATATTTCGTAGCTCCCTTTTTGCCCAGTTTCGTCATATCCCGCATTTGTAATGCTTGGGGTAATAAATCCCGATTTTGAACATCGTCTGCAAATCGACTTCCCATTATGTCTCTGCGATCTAGTCCTTCGGCCTTGAGATCGTCTTGGAAGAATGCTCCTTTGTGGTAGTATTTTTGCATGTAGGTCATTTTGCCTTTACTCTCCTTTTCTTCCTTCTGTGCAGCGAGATGGGCGTCATCTTCGGCTTTTCGCTCTTCTTCAGTCAAGTTCTTACGGCGTTCGACCTCTTCGAGCTCCTTTTCTCGCTGCTCAATAGCCTCTCGTTCGCGTTTTATGCGTTTCAGTTCTCGCAGTTTCCAGGCAGCATATTCGGCTTCAGGATCAATATCATCCGTATCATCAACGTCGTCGCCTTCATCCTCGTCATCATCCCAATTTTTCTTCCCCGCTTCCTTCGCAGCAAGGTCTTTTCGTATTTGCTCTTCCACTATCTCGTCCGCTAGCGCTTTCCGCCGCGCTTCTTCTGCGGCTGCTAATTCCTCCTCACTTTTCTCTTTCGCTGCTGCCGCCCCTGGATTTTGACCCCGCTTGTCCTTCTTAATAAAAGTCGGTCGCATCATCACCCGTCTTGGCGCCTCTTCCTCCTCGCTACTCTCCTCTTCACTCTCACTGCCCTCTTCTTCATTCTCACTCTCTTCCTCCTCAGGTTCAGATTCTGTAACGAAACCCTCTTCCTCTTTTGCCTTCAATGCCTTCTCCTCTTCTATCCGTTGCGCCTCCTTCGCTATCGCCTGTTTCCGCCGTTCATTGAGATCGACTTTATTTAAATTACTCGTGATACCAGCAGCGGTTGTAGCTTTAGGTGGCGCGGGGATAGCTTTCGCTGCGGGGGCTTCCTCTTCATCGGAATCGAGTTCTGATTCTGAGGAGGGGCCTTCTGCAAGGGATTTTCCAGGGCGGTAGCGTGGCGCTTTGATGGGGTTCGCGGTCATGCGTTTTGGAGGCATTTTGAAGGTTGGGGTGGGGAGGAATTGGGGGAGATGCGAGGTGAGATGAAGGGCGATTAAGAGGCGTGAGAGGTCTAGTTTTTTGGTAAGGCTGAGGGGCACTAGTGAACTCTGGACTTAGCGTCAAAGCTTAAAGTTGGTATTTACAGGGATTAGCATCGCCGTTGATTCGCCAGTTTCGGTTAAAGCCAAAAAGTTATAACTATTTATTTTCTTTGAAATCTGAGATGAAAAAGAAGTAAAAATTTTCTGGTCCAAATTGTGAAGCGTTATCTCGATTAAGGTGGGTGTTAGCTTTGTCAACTTCGCAAAGCCAGTCGATTTGACTTTTTAGGAAATGTCCTCTTGAGGGTTCTTGAAGTTCACCTAGTCATAGCCGTGCCTCTGCATGTGAGCACTTTTGTAACAAGAATGTTGCTTTTAAAGAAACACATGATGCTTATCATTACACTTGTAACCTTTTACCCCCAAAAAAATTTGTCGGCCAAGAGAAATTAATTTATCCCCAGGTTTGCTAGCTTCGATGCAAATGTCCAGGACGACTCACCGATTTGCAAGCCTATTTTTCTCTATGGAGCGTCAAAAGACGACAATAACTGAAGAATTTCTATGTGGCTGCAAAACCTTGCCCTGGTATCATTTATATCCCTCGTCTTTTGAATATCCCCGACTCCAGACTCCGACAAAAATGCAACAGAACGAGCAATATCCCAATACTCATAGGATCTCATCCTCATCCTCTGCCGGCGCAGACAAAGGCACGTATTGAGCAATAACCTCCGCGGGTATAACCTCGGCATTCTTGACTTCAGCATCTTCCTCCATAGCTTCGTCCTCCTCATCAACCCAATTCTCCTTCTCAAGCCTCTCAGCGTCCTCCTTAGCTTTCTTCGCAAGCATCTTCTTGTTCAACTCCTCCCAAGCTTTACTTCTCTCCTGAACAGTTCTAGCTCTCCCTTTGCTCTTCTCCACTTTCTTCTCCTTCTTATCCATCACTGTCTCTGCTCGGTCTAAGCCCTTCTCTTGTCTCTTGCGCGCCTTTGCGCTCAGCACTGATTTGCGACCATTTTTGGACTTCTTGGATACGCCTGCGCCTTGGTGAACAGCGAGGACTGAAGGGCGGATGCTTTTAGAATCGACGGGAGGTTTGGCTTCCTTCAAGGACTTGTCTGTGTTGATGCTCGGGGAGGATGCACGTTTCGCAGCGCGGGAATGTATTGAAGTCGCTGGTTTTCATTATTAGAAATTATGAAATAATAAATTTGACCTTTACTTACAGCTTTTCTTTTTGTTGGGCGCTGTTTTGGCCATTGTGACTTGAGATGATGTCGAGTCCAAAAATAATAGTGGGAATAAATTTTGGGCGCTCACAAAAAAGGCAACACGGCAAATCTTCGGGCCTTTGCCTGCGCCAACCTCAACCTCATTCCTAACAAAGCATCAGGACACTCTCTCTTGCGCAATTCAACACTCAGCACCAATTACCAACACCAACTTCGGAATCGAATCTTGCTAGAGCACAAATCAGAACCGCGCCCATATGGGTTACCATGACACCTCTCGAGGACGGCATGCAGGATCTTTTCGACGGTGATCCGGATATCGACTTCGAATACCATCAAGACTATCGAGAAGGACTCTCTCCTCCATACGCGCGCATAGGTTTCATATTCCCTCTAATACTTTGCCTGTTGGCATTCATCTACCACGTCCTACGAGTACTCGATTACGACCTTCTACCACTTCCAGAGCTCCTCTGGAACTGTTTTGTTTACCTCACACCTTCAGGCCTCCTCGATGTTGTCGAGAACTATACAAGTCCGCTGCGTATCACGGATCCAGCCTTGAAACACATCCCCCGAACCCATGCAGCAAAGAGTGAAGCCATGAGGCGCATACTGGGCTTGGACAAGCCAGGAGGAATTATGGAGTCTGTGGCGCAAGGAACAAAGAGGCGATTCTCGACTTTGTCCCTGTCTCGTATCAATATAACGGCACCAGGCGATGGAAAACCTCCGGGTCTGGGAAATTGGGATAATTCTTGTTATCAGAACAGCATCCTACAAGGGCTGGCGTCACTAGATTCACTGTCAGGATATCTCGCAAACCCGACGTTTGAGACGCTACCTGTTGAAGTTAGAGAGAGGCCGCAGATGAAGATGGCCGAGTCTTTAAGAACCCTGATTGAGAATTTGAAGGACCCGGAAAATAATGGAACAAAGTTGTGGACACCCGCGCCGTTAAAAAACATGAGCAGTTGGCAGCAGCAGGACGCCCAGGAGTACTTGTCAAAGGTTCTAGATGAGATCAATGAAGAAGTTAAGAAGGCGGCAAAATTAATGCGGAAAAATCGGGGTTTTGAATCCGACGAGTCCAGTTCGTCCAGTTCAAGCGGGTCAGAAAGTTCATTGCAGGTTTACCGAAATCCACTTGAAGGATTAATCGCCCAGCGTGTAGGGTGTACAGTATGTGGTTATTCGGATGGATTGTCAATGGTGCCTTTCACTTGTTTGACATTGCCTCTGGGTAGGGCATGGGGATACGATGTTGCTGACTGCCTTGACGATTATACGAAACTTGAACAGGTTGATGGTGTCCGTTGTGGAAAGTGTACGCTATTGAAGTTCCAAAAACAACTTTCTACCATCATGGAACGCAACAAGTCTTTGGAGCCAACCAACCGCATTCTTCAACAAAGCAGGGAAAGGCTGGCTGCTGCCACCGAAGCTCTAGAAAACGACGACTACGAAGACAAAACGCTTCTTCAGAAATGCAAAATTCCTACCAAAAGCCATGTTACCACAATCAAAACTCGGCAGCCAGTGATCGCGAGGCCACCACAATCACTCGTTTTACACTTCAATAGAAGCATTTATGACGAATTTACCGGGATAAGAAGAAAGAATGAGTCGGCAGTCCGTTTCCCGAAATTCTTCGATCTTGGACCTTGGTGCCTGGGCAGTTCCGGGAAAATGGAGGATAAAGATATGGAGGAATGGCTTCTCAATCCAGATATTCCTATGGTTGCTGGCAGTGAACGGCCATCAAGACTACGAGGGCCATTGTACGAGCTGAAAGCCGTCGTAACACATCGTGGTGCTCATGAAAACGGACATTACGTATGCTACAGAAAACATCTTCAGGATGATGATTTCAAAGACGCAGAAAAGCGAGACCAATGGTGGAGATTGAGTGATGAGCAAGTTACGAAAGCTAGTGAGCAGAGTGTTTTGGACCAAGGAGGAGTTTTTATGTTATTCTACGAATGCGTTGAGCCCGCGGTCGTTCTCTCAACTAGCGCTTCTCTTATCGAGACACCAGTTCCTGAGAGATCAGCAGCCATATCCTACGGCGGGGCAATGCCTGATCCAGATCCCGCAATAGAACCTCTTCTCGGAGGAACACCTCTCGCGGCCAGCATTCCTCTGCCCGATATTGACGACTCCGATCTTTCAACGTACTCGGACGATGAGAGTACAATTCGCGAAGAGAGTACTGCGCCTGGAACCAGCGTGTCTGAATACGACGATGATGATGCCAATGATGAGCACGACGAAGAAGGGGAGTATTCCCCTACGAAAGCGATTGTTGTCCCCTCATATATTCCTCAAACGGGAAGGAAGAAGAGTGAGGGTACACTGGAAGGTTCCACGGGGAGTCTATTAATGGTTTAGAAATATATCAATGGGTGGTAACGGGCATACTTGTTTGACGGAGGATATTATTGCTATATGGTTTTGGAATTCTGCATAGCGTGGCGTTTGGGACTGGCATGTAAAGTATGGGAGGGCCTGTTTTTAGGCAGGCAGGCTTGGTGAATGCAAGGCGTTCTTCATCTTATTACCTCGGTCTCTGTACTCATGTATTCTCTCGCTAACGTGACAGTGAGGCTCATTCTCGGCAAATCTTTATATATCTTCCCGCAAAAAATAAAAACAAACTTCAAAAAATAAAAATCGCACCGAGAAGCAAAAGTTCAGCCCGGTATCGAATGCCTACATTTTTGTCGAATTTTGTTGAATTGAAGTAAGGAAGTAAACATGCAATCGGCAAGTAAGTAGTTGATCCTTCTCGGTGCCAGCACGATTCGATAAGACCACCTCGCCAAGTGGCCCGTCCTCGTACTGCGCGAAATAAATTTTGCTTATT
>JAAMPI010001202.1:0-17949 GCA_013054445.1 Cudoniella acicularis
CTCCTGTCCTCTTCGACCCTCGTACAACCTAAGGCATTAAGGTAATAATAACCCCCCCCTCTCTTTCTTCTTTATTACCTTCTAGTAAAAGTACTTATATAACTAGAAAATACTAAATTCTCTCATTAAAAGCCTATGCTAAGTTCTATTTATATAAAGAGTTAAAGAATAATAAAGTAATAAATTATAATCAAACTAATTAAATTTAATTTAATTAGTTATTTAAATCAAATCAAGTGGGCCTTAGAAAGTGCTAATTAATCTCTAATCAAAAATATTTGATTTGATTAGTAATTAATTACTTTGATTATTTCTTTGACACACTGGTTCAACACAGTACGCAATGGGAAATGGCCATGTAGGGCTAACGGTCATACACCAACTGCCTTCAAATTTGCGAAAAAAGAAAACAAATTCATTCTTGCAAGTTCTCTAGAATTCTTCTGTCATTGTATTTAACATCCCCTAGTTAGTAGTTAAGTTTCAAGGCCGGCAAACTAGTAGAAACATCCTCTCCCCAAGCCGGTGCCCTCAAATCATCATCCTTCACCTGCTCCCCGGTAACAGGATGAGTATAATGGAACGGCACAACTCTCGTATCCGGCCATAACATGACCTGCTCAACAATCTCATCCGGCCCTGAAGGATCCGTCGGGAAAGTCGTCGTGCCAAAGGGATTCAACTCCCCAATCTCCTTGTTGCTCCACCCCTTGTCAAACGCCGCATGCCAGAAGGGGAAGTATCTCAATTTCCAAATCTTCCAAACGCCGTCTTCCTTGATGTATTCATTTTCGTAGACGCCACCTTCCCACCATTGAACCAACCCGCGAGGATGGGTCTCGGCAACAGATTTATGGGTTCCGGCACTCATAAGGGCGCGGAAACGTGCCTTGGCGGTCTTTCCAGAGGGGTCAATATCGACAATGCCTTGCATTTGGTCGTGGTCGAGCAAGAAGCCATGCACTGGTCCATTGCGGCCTTTTACAAATGCATTGGCGAAGCGGTCAAGGTATAATCTTCCAACACCGGCTTTGCCTTTGTATCGACCTCCAACAAACTCAACGAATGTGTCGGGAGAGTTTGAGTACAGTTCATAGACCTAAAAAAGTTAGATAGTTGTTCAACTAGAATTGTAGATCGGACTCACTTCTTTGTACAAGCATTTATCGAGGTAGTAGCCATATTTGTATTGTAATTTGGTAATCTCCCCCTCATCTATAATATTGTTTCATTAGAGGATGTTCAGACAAAGGACCTCTGTGAAAACTAACCAGCAAGTCGGGAAACCTCTTTCTGCAAACTCTCCACAACCTTCTTCAGTTCTGCTACCTCGTCACTCATGATTCAAAGTTCTGAAATTGAAAACAGATAGCAATATCAAAAGTTGTAGCGATGAAAATAATTGAAAAGCAGATTGAGTAATATGAAATGGAGACAGGAAATGTGAATCGCGGGGCAGGTATTGAGTTGATGATCTGCAATTTTATATTACATGGCAATCATTTCAAATTCGGATATCTGGTAAGATGTCAAGGCCTCCTCAGAAGCCAAGCCGGGTTCGGCAGGATTGAACCGACTCTTGGTTCTCGACACGGGATTGGCGTGAAACTTCGTAAGTCGGGATGCCTTTACCAGGGTGAATTTATCCGGTAGAAAATTCATGGATCTGTATGGACCATCTACAGAAAAGAACCCCTCTTCTGTGCCACTCAGGAACCCTGCCGCAGCGGCAGAACAAAGCCGATAATGCCGATTTGACAATCACGGTAACTGTCTGACAAGACTACAATTGGCTGTGCGGGCGATCGGGTGGGGTTGCGCATCCGAATGCAGCGAAATATCAACTGTTGCTACCAGTGTGCTGGCAATTTGTTGGATTCTAGAGAACCTGCCAAACGCCATTTAAATCATACAGATTGGATAAACCCAGTAATCGACAGTAAATGCAAAGATGGATCCAAAATCAATAGAAACCCGACTTTTCATCAACGGCGAGGTTGGAATTCCATCACTTGATTCATTGAGAAAGCACTGGCTGATCAAAAACAGTTTGTCGAGGCCTCTAATGGTGGGACATTTGAACTGACCAACCCGGCAACACTCAAAGTCTTCACACAAGGTTTGCATTTCTCACCTGAAACTTTGACTTGAAAGAAAGTTCATTCCTGACGAAACCAGTCTCTGAGGCAACAGTAGAAGATGTCGACAGGGCTGTGGAAGCTGCGAAGAAGGCACAGCCGGGGTGGGCCGCCTTGACAGTTGAGCAAAGGGGCGCATATTTCAAGAAGCTCGCAGCATTAGTACGAGAAAGAGACGATGACTTTGCAACGCTAGAAGCAATGTCCATGGGACACCCAAAGTCGCATTTCTTCCACGCAAGACAGTGCGCTGGTACAATTGATCATTACTCTGAAGCGGGATATGATATTCAGGGGAATACTTCCCTCCACACCCCTGGTTTTGTCAACATGACGTTCAGACAACCTTACGGAGTGGCAGCCATCATCATTCCATGGAATGTGCCATTGATCATGCTGTCGAAGAAAGTCTTTCCTGCCTTGACAGTTGGAAATACGGTGGTGCTGAAAAGTAGTGAAAAGGCACCTCTGACAGTACGTTTTCCCTTGATGTTTCCAGATTTGCAAGCTGACGGTGATCCAGTCTTGTTTGTTTGCTTCTCTCGTCAAGGAGGTCGGGTTTCCACCCGGCGTTCTGAATATAATTTCGGGTTACGGAAACGTTTCTGGGGCCGCTCTTAGTTCCCACATGGATGTCCGAGTGCTGTCATTCACAGGTTCGACGAGAACAGGACGATTAATCCAGCAAGCTGCTGCAAACTCAAATTTAAAAGAAGTCTCCCTTGAACTTGGAGGAAAATCGCCAGTCTGCATATTCGATGACGCAGATCTCGAGCTTGCAGCGCAAGATACACAATTCTCTGTTCAGAGCAACAGTGGCCAGACTTGTATGGCAACCACTCGAGTATATGTGCAGGATACCATCGCACAGAAGTTCATCGCGCTATTCAAGTCGAAATTTGAAAAAGTATCGATGGGTGATCCTTTGGCCAACGAAACCAACCACGGCCCACAGGCGGACAAAGTCCAGTTCGACAACGTTCTACGATACCTCGAAATTGGCAAAAAGGAGGCAACGTTAGCTCTTGGAGGGGACAAAGCAGAAAGAGACGGATATTACATACAGCCAACCATTTTTACCAACGTGCCAGAAAATTCCCAGATCATGAAAGAGGAAATATTTGGACCGGTGGTAAATATCAATGTATTCTCGACGGAGGAGGAAGTCTTGGCGAAGGCAAACAATACGGAATATGGCCTATACGCCTCGATATACACGAAGAATTTGGATCGCGCACTGAGATTTGCAAAGGGCATGGAAGCTGGCACAGTCGGCATCAATTGCACGAGTCCGACAACTGGAAAGGATGCGCCATTCGGAGGATTTAAAGGTTCAGGGAGTGGAAGGGAAGGGTGGCCGCTGTATTCGATGGATCACTTCCTGGAAACAAAATCGGTGGTTATAAAGCTTGGCCAATAGAACAGCCAAAGAGGGGGTCCTGGTGGCGAATTGTGCCGGTTTGAAGTGTTTTTGATAGTCTGGTTGATGAGTTGAAATTCAAGATTCGAAGCTGGGAAGGTGGGGTCGTTGAAATTAGCTGCTTATTAATCAGTGAATCATCGACTTCAATCCAACCTCTCTCTTCTAAAACACCTCCATCTTCAACAGTAATCCCATTACCTCGGTTCTTTTATATCTTCAACTCTCTTCGGTCCTCGAATCAACGCTAGAAACTCGTCATGAGGCCAATTGATACGTCTGGCCACGGGGAAATGCCCATAAGTGGCCATGTGGGGTTACTTTGATCGTGTGGGGAGGGGGTTTTTGCTGCAAGTCCCCATCTTCCCCGCGTTCTGCGGCAAGGGTGTTGGAGTTTCCGAAGGTGCGAGCTCCATACGCTTGAGTTGGAGCTGCCATCTGCTGGAAATGGAGCTGGCCTGCAGCGTCCTTCAACAACCTGTCTAAATCGACGGACGGAACAAATCGCAGACCGAAGACCACAAACGAACAACATGGCAGAGCTCGATGCAGAGCAAAATCGCCGTAAAGGCTCATCCGTAACTCGTCATAATAGTAGATCCAAAGAACCCCGAACTCCCACAAGCTGTGATCGATGTAAGAGTAGGAAGACAAAGGCAGGCTCATCCAAGGTTCAATTAGTGAAGTAAACTGACAGCTCTACAGTGTGTAGACCCGTTACCTGGTCCATGCAAATACTGTGCCCGCATAGGTGCTCCTTGCGGAGTAGCAACTCGAAGAAAGCAACGACCATTCTACCATGTCACCGAAGAAGAATATCGATGCAGCATGCGAATCCTCCAGCACTTCCTACCTTCCCAAGACCTGACACTGCAGACGCTGAGAAGGATTGCGAAGGATATTGATGACTGTGGCTCGGTGGAAGGTTCTCCTGTGCAGATCATACCCCCAAGAGATACAGATGAAGGCGCTGCGGATAGCGGAGTCGAGGTCGAGGAAGTTAGCGATCTGCATGAACAATTGGGGTGCTTGATGGAGGATTCGTTGGGGGAATATCGTAAGGAACACAAACGAAGCACCTTGATATCGTTTACTCATGCAACCAGGCTATGTTGGCGCGCAATCCGAAATTGCCTTCAATGCTGCCGTATGTTCGATGAAGGGGCCTCCAAGTCCAGAAAAGATGATCGAGCCCTCCAAATTTGCCTTTCCTCCCAGAAGACCGCCAGCAATAACCCAGATTGATACCCCGAATGCGGACAAAGCATACCTTCCGGTAAGTGGCCAAGATATTTTTACTCAATTGTCTTGTTCCGTGTGTTCCATATCCGCCACTTGTACTACCATTTTAGATAAAGGTCTCGCAATTGACTAATACTCTTGATAATTTTCTAAACCATCGCTGACTCTGATCGTGTGATCTTTCAGCCTCGAGATTGTTGCAATCATTACGTCGCGAGATTTTTCGAAGAAGTACATTGTATATATTGGTTATACCCCGCAGAACAATTCTACGCACGCCTCGATGCTACCTATGCGGATCATGCTGCCTCGTCCACCAGTTCCTGGCTCTGCTCACTCTACTCTATATTTGCTTTGGGAGCGGTATCTGCCCCAGCTTCGACTGACTTCTCATCAAATGGGAATGCCTCCTATCCCGGGAAAAGCGAGGATGTGAAGACATCAAATGATTACCTTGCACTTGCCAAATCTCTCGTTCCACAAGTTCATGACGAAGCTGATATTGACAGCATTCGAGGGCTGGCAATTCTTGTAAGTTATTGCCGACCACTTGTCGTATTGAAATTTCTAATCACAAACATTAGAGCGTCGCTTTACAAACCTTCGGATACAGAATAACTTCTTATCTTTACTTGGGGACAAGTATACGGATCGCATTCTCGTTTGGACTTCATCACGACAAAGCGCCTCTTTCGCAGAGTCTGATGATAAGACAGCAAAATCGCCGAATTTGGTGGACACTTTATCTTTTGGATCAAGCAATTGCTTCGAGGTGTGGCAGTCCTAATATGATTGACGAGAGATGTCTGGCAGTCCAAACCAGCCTGCCTTCTGAACAGGTATGTTCGATGAGGATTTCTATCAGTCGCCATCTTCGCGAATGCTAATCCAATGCTGCGCAGGTTTTGAATCCTGGAACGAACACACCCTTGGGCATACTTTCCGTCTCTACATCAATTTGCAGATTGAGGAAAGAGATGATTCAAAGCATTTATCCCCAGAAGTCTGGAGACAGTCGGAAAGTCTCTCTTGCAAAAATTAATAGTTTTCAATCTGCGCTGAAGACCTGGCTCGAAACGGTGCCATCCCATCTCGTCTGGGGCATCCCCGTTGCTCCATCACATAAACGAGCCATCGGTATTCTTCATCTCAAATACTGGGATGCAACAATGCTTCTTACTCAGCCGTTTCTTCTATATATTGTGCTTCGAGGTCAAAATCTTAGTCCTCAAAAGAAGGAGTGGTTTGAGAAACTTGGTGACACCTGCATTGACGCCGCGAAGAATGCGTTGGCCATTTTGAAAACCATGTTGGCTGACAAGACAATATCGAGTCTGATAACTTTGGATGCTACTTGTGCCCTAAAAGTTGTCATGGTTTTCGTCCTTGCTTTCGTCAAAACTAACTCTGAACAATGGAGACAAGAAATAAAGTCTTGTGTTACCTTATTGCAGGGAATGGAACAAGTGGGCTTTTGTAAGACGGCTACCGATGAACTTCCTCTCCGGCTTTCTGAATTAGGTCTTTGGTTCGAAGACGATGATCAGTTTCATAACTATCCTCAAACTGACCTCAACTTGTATGTCCCCTATTTCCCCGAGAGCTTGATTGCAAAGATTATACGTGCTAATCTCTTGGCAGTCAATTTTTGAATTCCATGGAGACTTTGCAGAATATTAACGCTGATTTTGGAAATCCATTTTGGATAGGCATGGGGATGGACTTCGGTATGCCTCAGATGATAACAGATCCATTTCAGCTGGATTCATTTGTTTCTCCATAATCAGTAATTGGTAGTTTTTGGCGTTTTTCAACTCTTTTCCTGTGATCCGATGTTCAGGTCCTCAAAGCCAGGGGTGAATTTAAAGCTAATATGAGTATCAAACATTTTGGAAATACAACCAAAAAGAAAGGTCTATGTCGCAAAACTCTCGAACTTCTTACTCCCAACCTCTCTCTCCACATATCAATCCTGGAGGCATAGTTTTCGTCGAACCCAATCCCCCGATCGGTGACCTTTTCCGATGTCCTCGGCGCCGAAACTCAAGGAGGGGTTCCTGAGATCTACGTCAAACTTTGGGAGGCGAGTCGCGTATGCTTCCGGGTTCTTCGGCTGGTTAATATTCGCCTATCTCGTCCGTGTAATATACCAATCCGGGTGATCAATTTCCAATCGGGGGGCCGGGTAGTATACAGCGAGTTTGATCAAAGTTCGGCAAACCTTTGAGATCGGCACCATGAACCCGATCGCTGACTTCCGAAATTCAACTCACCCCAGACTTTGACATTGTCAGGCGATTGGAACGGCGTTTTCGACTAGTCAAATTCGGCTTCCGGCTTGATTTGTACAATTGAGATTCGTCAAATATGCGCGAGCGTCCAAAGCGTTGATGAACTCTCCAAGTTCCATTCTTCCCACGTGATGGCTCACATATTTTCCCTGGCCCAAGAGGTGGCCCCCAGTTACGTCGAAGGCCGCAAAACAAATTCGCAAGTCAAATTCCCAGACACCGGATTCTTCAAGGGGTTCAACTTACCATCAAGATTTGAAGGAGATATTTTCGAGCTTGAGGTCACGGGCAATATTCCAGAAGATATCAACGGAACTTTCTTTCGTGTACAACCAGATCACCATTTTCCACCCGTTTTTGAAGAAGACATTCATTTCAATGGCGATGGGAGCGTGTCTGCGTTTCGTTTCGAGAACGGTCATGTAGATTTCCGGCAGCGATATGTTGAAACTGATCGATATAAGCATGAGAAAGCGGCAAGGAGGAGTTTGTTTGGGAGATACCGCAATCCTTATACCGATAATGAAATGGTGAGAGGTGTTATCCGGACAGCAGCAAATACCAATATTTTCTTCTGGAGAGGTGTTCTTCTTGCGACGAAAGAGGATGGACCACCGTTCGCTATGGATCCAGTGACGCTCGAGACGATTGGGCGATATGATTTTGAGGGCCAAGTGAAATCTCCGACTTTCACTGCGCATCCGAAGATGGATCCTGTGACTGGGGAGATGGTGTGTTATGGGTATGAGGCTGGTGGGAATGGGTATGATGCGTCAAATGACATTGTGGTCTACACCATTGATCGCGATGGCAAGAAAACCGAGGAAACTTGGTATAAGGGGCCCTTCTGTGGCATGATTCATGATTGTGGACTGAGCGAAAATTATCTTGTCCTTCCTTTGACGCCGCTGAAGGTCTCACTTGAACGTATCAAGAAGGGTGGGAATCACTTTGCTTGGGATCCTGAGGAGGACCAGTGGTATGGGATTGTTCCTAGAAGAGGGGGAAAACCAGAAGATATTGTTTGGTTGAGGTCAAGCAATGGTAATAAATACCTCTTCCACTCAATTACCATTTTACTGACAAGAAGCAGCATTCCATGGCCACATTGCAGGCTGCTACGAGAACGAGGACGGCCACATCGTATTCGACCTCACCGTCGCCGACGGGAATGTCTTCTTCTGGTTCCCACCTGACAGCGCCCCCTCCGAGACACTTGCAAAGCGCAACGCCGGAAAAATGACCTCTGACACCGTTCGCTGGATCTTCGATCCCAAACTGCCTACCAATTCTCGAGTCGAACCATCAAGACTATTCGGTATCAACGGAGAATTCTCACGCATCGATGACAGACTCGTCACCAAACCTTATGACCACTTCTGGCAAATCCAAATCGACCCCACACGCGAGTACGATTTCCAAAAATGCGGCTCCCCAGCCGGAGGACTCTTCAACGTCATCGGCCACTACACCTGGGATGCGGGCTCCAAAGACGAATATTTCGCCGGTCCAACAATGACGTTCCAAGAACCGGTGTTCGTTCCTAAAGCCGGATCTGAGAAAGAAGGCGAAGGTTACCTCATCACTCTCCTTAATCATTTGGATGTTTTGCGCAACGATATTTTGATTTTCGATGCGTTGGATCTGGTGAAGGGTCCGATTTGCGTGGTTCATCTACCGTTGAAGTTGAGGTTGGGTGTGCATGGGAATTTTGTGGAGCAGAAGGATATTGAGGAGTGGAAGGAGAGGAGGAAGGAGGGTGGAGATGTGGGGCCTGTGGTTGCGGCGACGGAGCCGCTGCCTTGGCAGACTGAGTTTAAAGTTAAGGGGGATTAGGGTTCTGGTGTTTTTCTAGGGAATTCTTATTTATTTTTTGAAATGGGTATTTTCAATCATTCGATTGTTTACTGATCAGAAATGAAAAGGTAATCCGGACGTGAAAAGCGGATGATTGGTTTTCGTTTCCGCAACTCCGTTGAGAATTGTGGAATAGTCATATCTCATTTCAATCATTTCCCTACTTTTTCAAACCCCGCGAGCTCAGAATTCCACCTTTATCTAAAAAGCCGGCGTAGTACCGATTGACTGCGGATTCCAAAACAAAAGCCCCGGATCAACCTCCACCTTAATCCCCAACAACTGATCATATGTAGGCGCACCATAATACAGCTGCGCCGCCGTCGCCGCACTCAAACCCGGATCCACATAATTCAAATACGCCGTATACTCCCCATTCCCCTCCACATTAGTGATCGAACTACTAATGTCATCCACGATCGTCGTAATAGCGCCATCATACGGCGGCAAATTGTCACTCGTGTACCCGTAATTCTGAAGCACCCACAAAGCACTGCGATCTGAATACGCTGAGCTATTTGAAGCGGGGGTGTTGATAGCGGAGTTCGGACCCCCGTACAGGTTGATGATGCTGAAGAAGGGGCCGGCGCCTTGGTTGGCGAGGATGTAGGTGAAGTAGCTAGTTAGGGCTTTCGTGGAAAGGGGGATGACATCGCGGGTTACCAGGGATTTGGCGTAGAAGGTGTCGTGATCTGTGTAGGCGCTTCCGAGGGGTTGGGCTAAGGCGTCTGGCGGCAGCGAGGGCGGTGAGGGCGTCGATCCAACCTAGGTTTTGAATGACAGGAGATGTTTTCTTGAAGCCGGAGAGCAGATCGGAAAGGAGGGATTTGGTGGTAGTCGTGGAGCAGGCGATGCACCAGCCTTGGATATTGAAGTCGCCTTCGCTATCGATGTAAAGTCCGAATGTGAGGTCAGGTGTTAGTGTGGTGGTGGTGATCACGTAGTTTTGGAGGGTTACGAAGCCGTTAGCGGCGGTTGCGGCGCTGGATAGGGAGGCGGAGAGGTCGGCGGTGAAGTATTGGGTTGATGAGGGGGCGGGGACGGTGGATAGGTAGAAATAGGTTGCAATAGCGAAGCTATCTCCTGCGCCTCGCATGGCGAAGAAGATGTCGGGGTAGGAGGTCGAGGTGGTGTGGATTTGAGTGCCGTTTGCAAGGACGACGTCTAGAGCGACAATGTGGTCGAGTGTCAGGCCCCATTTTCGGGAATCGTAGCCATAGCCACCGTGCAAGGCGTGACCGGCGATGCCTACACCTGGGCAAGTGCCGTGAGGAAGAGCTCGTTGGCCTTGGGCGTAAAGTGCTAAAGCGACATTCCCAAGTCTCTGTCCAGCTCCGACTTTGGCGATGAAGGTAGCTTCGTTGCGTTAGCATTAGCAGTATTGAAGTTTGATGGACTCACATTGGTCAACTGTGATGTTGCTGAAATTTTCCATGCTGATGACCATGCTTCCATTTTGACCACCAGTTGAGTAGCTGGCGTAAGAATGTCCACCTCCCTTTGCCTGGACTCTCAGACTTGCGGCGGTGGCACAAGTTACTGAAGAGCTGACTTGGTCGGGTGTCGTGGGGATAGTTACAACGGCGGGTATGTATGCTAGTCGTAAATTGAAGGGTTTTATGAGCGCGGCCCAGTTGGATGATCCCGCCATAGAATAGGGAACCTGGTGGGATTCGAGACAGGTGACTACATTTGTAGCTCGTCGTCTGTCGTATGACGAGGGTGAAGCATATACAAATGCTCCTCCAAGGAAAAGGTAAAGGTGTAATAGTAAGATATACATTATGAAAAGTGATCTGCTCTAATTTTTGCCTCGGTGAAATTATTCAGGGGAGTGAGAGAACGACGGAAGGAGAAACAGAAATGGAGAGAAATGAAGGAAAATATACGAGGAGCTGTGTGACAGAATTTTCGAGCTACATAAGGAGACTTTTCGTAAAAGGCTTGCGCTAAGAAATCGTCAGTTGAACAGAACATGGACCATCCTAGTTGTGTACCTGAGTTATATTTGGAACCAGCTTTCGCCGAATGTAAATCGAGTTTGTGCAGCCCGGCAATGACCTGCATTCGTATAAATCCTTTTGCAATTGCAGTGGCGCATGAGATGGCTTCTGAGTGGTTGAAACTTCCCGTCTTCTGCATCGTGATGTGTCTATGTTGTTATTGTGGAAGAGGGGTGAGCTCATACTCAAAATGACCAAGCATAATTGATCTGTTTTTGAGATTCAGCTATGTACCACTGCTCGTGATCTACTGCGACGGTCCGAGTCAGAGGGCATATCAAGCCTCACTCAGGGGGCGAGGGTCTTTGGGTGCCGTCTGGGGTCACTTTCTCCGGGACTGAATGTCATAGCTAGCTGAACTCATCCCAGTGACCTGACATGAAATCGTGGAGGGAGAATCGCCTCATTTCTGGCCAGAAATGAACATGATTGCATAATGCAAACGAGAAAAGGCCAAAGCAAGTGCCTAGCCCTAGCTAGACACCTGCACACTATTTCGAAGATTCAACCGTGACGATATGGGTAGAGACATTTGTGAAATCGGATGAACAAAGTGATTTGAAGCGATGAAATGGGCTTCATCGGAGGCGTCAGATATTTTCATCATCTTTCATTTTTTTGGAGTTGGAATAAGTTGTGAAAGTTAAGGAAGATTGCGACGGAGTGAAAGCATTTCGATTCTTAGTCAGCATACACTAAGCTCAATTAGGCAGTTAGTTCCGAACGGGAATTCCTTCCTCTCGGCCAGGACTTCTCCTTCATCTCTTGATCCCTCCCGTCCATCGCGAATTCCACCCATTTTCCATCATGGAATCCACAGCTTTTAACATCGAGGCGTGCATCTAAATTCCCCTGGTTTTTGCATCCCAAGCCAACCCCCTCTTGATCCTGACCGCAACCACACCAAAACATGTGTCTTGGAATGCTGAAGCCATCTGTGATCAACTTCTTGCCATCACATCTTCTCTCCAACTGTTACGGAAATATCTCGAGGCCAGCGAGATAAACGATTCCCAGACGACTCTGCTCGCGCCGGATAGCCTTGTCGTTGCATTGGCCGGCTGCGTCGCCACGTGCTCAAGGCTTGAGAAGCAACTCTCAGGAGCTGAAAATGTGAAAAGGGATTTACGGATAAGCCAAAGTGCTGAAGAGGAAAGAGAATGGAGAAAAATCGAGGAGCATTTATGTCGGTGCTCGAAGTTGTTGCGTTGCATCGTGGCCATCACACAACGGTTTGTGATTGGCTCTCTACATTTGTCTCAATTCAACTCAAGACGGCAGGAAGTCAATAAATGATGCAGCAATGCACTTTCCCACTCTTGAAACTTGCATTTCCGAATGTCTTCAAGCTATAGAAGGGCTGGGAGTGATGTTAGGATGCCCGACAATCGCAACAGCCCCATCAGCTGGACAATTACCAACTTCTTCGGCTCACGGCGCTCACTCGACACCAGAATTTATCGAAATATTGGCATTAAACTCCGCCAAGGTCCACTTCCATGCCTCACAGCTAAACTCGTGGTGCCCTGCAACCTCGGAACAAAAAGATAAGGTCGAAGAATCTACGATCACCAACCTCTTAAATCAGGCTTTGAAACTGGACAAGAATCTTCCTCAACCCTTGGCATTAGAAACTCGAGGTGAAGCTCCCTTTTGTCTACCCATTGAAGATCAAGTCTAGATCAACTCGCAAATCGAAAGCGATCTGAAGCATAGGGGCAAGGAAATGAAGCATGAACGCAAGGTCATTGTTATTGGTCAGTCATCATTATTTACAAAGTCTCATGTCAATTGTTGACCTAGAATAAGATCCCTGAAAAGCGGCCCCCCTTTTATCCATGAGATAAAAAGGGTTAAGCAGAATCTAAATTACTCGGATACCAATGGAAAGAACATCGCCTGAAAATATTCAATTATTTACTTCATTTCGAGCTGGCCGTTCGAAGGTGTCAGAAGACCGAAACCTCAGGCTTTCAAGAACCTCAAATCATTGTAAGAACCCCATGGTTATATGTCTCGAGAAATGCGATTCTGAAGAACTTCTCAATTCCAGGCATGGGCGTTTTATAATTGTGCCCAACCTGCAGTGCAGGAAAAAGATTCGGTTGAACACCTGTTACCTGTCTTTCAGGCCTTGTGGACGGATGAAAGGGTCCGGAATGCTCTTCAGTAAGACTCAAGTCCACTTTTCGGCAGCTTTGAACAGTAATTTCTCCATCTCAGGACATTGCACATTTTCTTACTCAGCTTTAGTTTTTCAGAAGCGTTACCCGTATTTTCATTATTGATTATTTGCCTACCAACGAGGACATCTGCCGACTCGAATCTAGCTGCCCTATATGCGTGCAGTTGAAATTATAACCAAATCAAGACGTACTAACTGACGTACTTTTCCCCAAATAGAGTTATTCCATACAGCAATGGAAACAGATCTACGGTGGCTTTGATGCAGTTCTGGTTGTTGTGGACATTGATGGCTGTGAGAGACAAAGATACGAGGATTGTTCATATTCACGTGTATGTCTTCCCCATCTTGATTTACGTGGCTAACATGAGAAGACACTTTTGGAGCATGGTCTTCGTATATACGATCGAACTGCGAACAGTGCAGGATACGAAGGTGCAGAATTGATCTTATTTTTCCATAAAGTCGACGAGTTTCGAAAGCAATTAGAGTCAGGTTCTTCGCGAATCAAATATTATTGTCGGGATTACAATGGACCGGATCAAGATGCAGAAGCAGCTTTGCAGTATTTCACCAAACTTTTTCTTTCGAAGAGTCCGCCTGGTCGGAAAACTGTTGTTAAATACTGTTCTTCTGGCGACAAGACTCTTGCTGAGAAGTTGGATACCTGCATGCGCATTGCACTCGACCGAGCCCAGAATAATCGTCTTGAATTCTAAATTTTATTAACGGTTTGAGCGGGGGCCCTCTCTCTACGCCTTCACTCTCCCATCTATGCACTGGGCTTTAGTCAAATCTCAAGCAGCCTTCAAACGACACTCTATCTGTGCCTGGGTCCCAAAGCTATATTTCCAAACTTTCACTATTTCAAATCCCGACTCATCAAGGATCTCCTCAAATTCTTTTCTGGATTTCTCCTTTCCGTTCAGCATCATCATCGAGAAGTCCATCCAATACGGTATCAGCTCTGCCCCCACCTCGGTCTTCTCCGGTAGAATCATGTCAGCTACCACAAGACGAGACTTCGGACCCATGGCGTCGGCGATATTTTTGAGGATTTTGACGCAGACTGGCTCATAGAAATCATGGAGAATTCGGCGCAGTAAATAGACGTGAGCGTCTGAACGTGGAGTTAGCTAATGACTTGATGTCAGGGAAACGAGTTCAATACTTTTGACAGGTTGAGATGTGAAGAAGTCATATGACATCGTTTCGATGTTAGGGATATCTTCGGGGGTCAGACTACCAATGACATCTGGGCGATCCTGGAGGATTAGTTTGGATCCAAACCCATTTGGAGCTTCCTGTTGGATTGCTATCAAACATTGGCCTCGTCCTCCTCCGATATCAACAACAAATGGTCGCTCTGGTTCTGCTTCAACTTCTTCTTTCAGACTTGCAAAAGGGAACATGCCAAGGATCGGAATACTCTGTTCCATTTGCATCATAGTCATGTTGAACATTCGGAGTCTTTCTGGATCATGCGAAATTGCTTCATAATATGTAAGTCCTTCGAGACCGAGGGAATAGGCGTATGGGGATTTTGTAAGGTCATAAAGATCATCATGGGTATGAGTTTTGAAATACTCTGGGAGCTGGATAAAAGCACGCATTTGATCGACGCTGGGAGGTGTCAGCGAGAATTATGACTCAAATAATAGCCTTACCATATACGGAAAAACTCCACAGCTCCCCCACGAAGGTACATTTGCGATTTCAAGTTATGTGCAAACACATTTGGTTCTGCCTCCACACCAATTCCATGCATCACAGCAAGTCTGAATGCTCGGGCTATATTCGGGAGATTGTCAGCAAAAAGTGATTTTGATGACAAGGTGGTCAGACCTATTGCTGATTCGTCAATCCCCACGAGGGTAGCGAGCTCTTTACTCGTAATGGAACTTTGTACTGGTATCTTTTCCAGGGTACCCGATTCAACAAGGAGGTGCATTGCGGCAATTAGACTGCTCTACCACCAATCAACTCTCGGGGGAAAATAAAGGGGGGCAGTTTTGAGCTCTTACCACTTCCCACTGCTTCATGATCGGATCCATAGGACTTTCGAGCAAGAACCGGAGCTTATCGGCTTGCTTCAACAACCTCATCTGCTCGGCCGGATTACCATCAAACTCCTTTACTGCAGCAGCGAATTCATCTGCCGCGGCAATCAACTCGGGATTCTTTCCAGGGGAAGCCATGCTGGTGTTTCTGTGCGACGAATAACGTGAATAAGTTCAGTACCGGGAGAGTGGCTCGCTTATTCCAAACGGGATGAGCTGCAAGTTATATGATGATGGAGGGGTCACGGTGAGAATGAGGAGTCCGGGATGCCGAAGGTGGGGTGAAGATTAAACCAGCCAACCGGACAGCCATCCGGCATTCGAAGCGTAAAAAAGGACGCACTTTTCATCACCCTCGAAGCTTTCTGCATAAAGCGGACCTGACCTGATAGGTCATTTGACAAGCCTCCCTTGCTGCAGATTGCTGAAGATAACATCGAATAGCCAGGTGGCTTTCTGGGCATCCCGCGCATCTTGAACATGAAGTTGTCATTCGCCAAGGTACGGATCGGTCCATTCCGCGAGCCAGCTGTTTTGTTGCCTTTGAGCGGTTGAGGGCCTCCTGTGCTAACTGGGTGTTGGAAGTTGGTGCGCGGCAGTGGGTGCCTGTCCTGTACGCCCGTTTTTCCTTTCGGCGGTTGCCCCGTAGCTGCGGGGTGATTAGTGGATGATTAGATTCGTGGCTTTGCTAGGGGCTGAATCCTATGCGAAACGGCATATGAAGTGATCCACTCTTGATCTTTAAAGGTTTCATTGCCGCTCGAATTGTTTTCGAGCGTCGAACGACCCATTTGGGGGCGTGGGCTTCTATTTTGCTCGCAAATTCAGACGAACAAAGCCCAACAGTATGGCGGAACAACAGGAAGGATTTATTGAAGTTGGGGATGAGGGTTTCAGCGATGAGGTCAGTGCTCCCCGTGAAATTATTACGAACGCCGTCATAGTTAACATAATTAGGGCGCTGATCTTGAGAGTAACCAGAGTTTTCTCACCTCACTCTCATCCAGTATAGTGAAAGGTGTAGAGGAAAATGGAAGAACGTATGCAACGTACGGCAAAGAAGGTTAGTCTGTTCACGTGTTCATTCTTCCGTAATATAGATTAATTAAGTGGCTGCTTACATGAAACGCAGAATACGGCTTGCCGATGGATGAGCAGGAGATGGACAGAATCGACATGTCGCACGCAAAATACTATATTCTACTAGAAAAAAAAGCGTTTCCTCGCACCGATTCGCTCAGATCCGCAACGGATTTTAGATTTAGGGTGTGGAACGGGTATTTGGAGTATTGATGTGGCGGATGAATATCCTTCGGCTGAGCTAAGTTCTTTGCTTTTTGCACTACTTGAGAATATCAGCTCATACAAAGCAGGTTACTGGCGTTGATATTGCCCCCATACAGCCAAAATGGTAGGGGTACATGTTCTTATGTTAAACCATAATTGACCCCTAATAGGACGGCACCAAACTGCACTTTTGAGATCGACGACATCGAGCAAATCTGGACCTGGAAGAGAGAGAGTTTTGATTTCATATTCGCCCGCGACCTCCTGCTCTCGATCCGCGACTGGCCCAAACTCGTCAATCAATGTTTCACGTTCGTCCCCCATTCATCCAAATTACATCCCATTTTTTAACCAATAAAACAAATAGACACCTCAAACCGGGCGGCTATGTAGAATTCCAATCCATCTTCGGCGAACTCTGCTGCGACGATGACTCCCTCCCCGCCGACTCCAACTTCCGCCAATTCGACAAGTACGTGCGCGTCGCGTCGGACAAAATGGGCACGCCACTAACAGCACCTGCATCTTACAAAGACTGGTTTGAAGCCGCCGGCTTCGTCGACGTCGTCGAGAAAAAACTCAAAATACCATGTAACCCCTGGGCCAAAGATCCACGACTAAAGATGGTGGGGGCTTTTGAGCTGGATAATTTTCTATATGGGTTGGAGGCGATGAGTTTGAGAATGTTTGAGAGGGGGTTGGGGTGGAGTGCGGAGGAAACGAGGGTTTTTGTTGCGGGGGTTAGGAAGGATATTCGGAATTCGAGGTTTCATAGTTATTATCCTTTGTGAGTTTTCTTTCTATTCTGAACATCTGGATTGCTTGCTCGTTGGGGTTTTGTAATCAGGGGCTAATTTGGATCTAGCTATATTGTCTATGGGCGGAAACCCGACGCGGGAACGTTTACACCGGCGGGTTGAAGGGAATCTCTAGTTTTTTGCCGCTATAGAGATCGCCTTTTGTTGAATCTCACGTTCATATTCAGGCATTTACGATTGGGAATAATAGACTCTTAGAGAAAAGGAAATGACTTATGAATCAAAAGTATGATTAATGAATGAAAACCCGCTTTTGGTATTGAAAGGGATTTTATAATAAGGGATATATTTTGCTGATGCTTGTGTCTCCTCTTTGGAGTAGCAAGCAGCTAAAAGTGGTAAACGACTGACAAATTTTAAAGTCGTTTTGGATTTGTAAATGACAAAAGGAATCCCAGTTCTGAGGTAAGTTGTTGCGAGCCAGAGTTAAACTGTGATGGCGGACAAATATAAAATCGCAACATTACTTCTATTTAGGATGCTAATGAAGTTAAAATTTTGACTTCTCGATATACTCGAGTTGTATAATTAATGTACCGGATTCCACACTCCAACCCCTCTCTCGAAGTAATGGAGTTTCATTCCATGTTCAAATTCTACGTACTTTTCCTTTTGCATACATAAAAAGGCCACAAACTAGAATTTAGT